>OX451739.1:1195595024-1195809806 GCA_948472305.1 Vicia faba
GTGTTATGCAGAGTTGTGAAGTTTGTGGACAGGTTTAGGCTTGATAGTTTTTTGGTGAGGTTGGACTGTGTATTGGCTTAAGACAACTAAGCTTGCAGATTATCTATTGACAGGAGGTTTTTTATGTTTTGATAACTTGTATTTCTGTTAGGCAGGTATGAGCTTTTTTTCTTTTCTTGGTTCAGTTCTGAGTTATATGATATTGGTGCTTGGCTCAATCAGTCTCTTTTCTTGCATTATTTCGTCCTTTTGCCATTGGTCTTTGGCGCCTAACCATATTTCAAAATTTGGCTTTCTTCTGATTCATGCTGGCTGGGTAGTTTGACACAATTTTTTGGCATCTTTTCCATTTTTAGTAACTGTCCATGCTGTGTAGTTTTAAGCCATGCTGAATTGTGTCTTCTTTTTTGTATATATTTCTGCTGTCCTACTGCCTATGCCTAACCTGAACTCTGCCTATGCTCTTTTATCTCTCTTTTTCTCATTCATAGTACAACTCAGAATTATTATATGATTTGTATTGTCCTATGGTTCTGAAGGGGCCCTCTCTCATGCTGGGAAATGATGAAAAAGGATTGAATTGCTTGCATATATTTCTCTGCATCCTTTTGACAGCTTTGCACTTCTTTGATATCTTGGCATTTTGACCTTGCAGCAAGTGTGCTTTTGGGTAATCCTTAGGCATTTTGACAGCAACTTCCTTTTTGCTTTAGATAGAAAGTTGGAAATGAATTTTTCAGTTTGATTTGAATTGGACATTGAGATTCTTATGCAGCCCTTGAATTTTTAAGAATTGTGCATTTGCATTCCATGAACCAAAAAAAAATCTTCCCTCTTTGTGAACCGGGAGAAATCCCGTGATTTGCAGAGAGGGCAACTGATCCCAGTCAGTGGCCCCTAATGATGAACAAATTAACTGTCTCTTTTAATTAATTGTCTTCTGACTTCCTCTTTCTTTTTGCAGATAAAACAAAATATGGAGCATTGGCATGAAGTGGAGAATGAAGAATTTTAAAAATAGGATAGAATTTTTATTTTTATTTTAATTCTTGTACATTATTATCATTTAAATACTTTGTAATAAATATTCAAATAATAACAATTGTAACAATTATTAAATGTGAAATAAAAATTCATTTGATATTTAAATCTCTTCTTTAATTGTTCAGTTATTATTTATAGTCCCTTGAAATAAAATAAAATGAAGGTTTAACTTCAAATATTTTAATTCTTAGAATCATAAATAATCCACTAAACTTTCAATGATCAAAATAAATGAATTCGCCATATCCCTTATTCGAACACAAAAACTTAATCAGATGCAATTCCCCTTCTTTCTTTGCTGATTCTTTTATCAATCACTGCAACTCCACATCGCACATATCCCTTTTGACTGGTGAATTCCAACCGACTGCCCCATTTACTGATTAAATCAAGATAACGCGAATTTTAACCCGAATCTCGGAACAAACAGCAACGTGCAGCGTAATTTAAATTCTTCTGAGAATACGCCTATAAAACCTTAATTTCTGATTAAATGCTAGATAACGCTTGCCTGATCAGAATTGAACCAAAAAATCATCCTGACCCTAAGTCAGCTGTATGAGACAAATCAGAGCTCTGAACATCAGTGAAAAACCCTAATCTTGCTTGAATGTCAAGAAAAGTCCGTTTATCCGATTCTTGCGCCAGTTTGAAAAGTCAGGAAATGTTCTGAAGCTGAGATTATTTGTAGCAAAACGCGAGGGCAAATTTTAGGGTACAACAGTTGCCCCTGTTCAATCTTCTTGGACCTGAAGAGTTAGATTGGCAAATTTGCCTTTCGCGACTTGAAGGTAAAAGGAGATTGGACACTAGAGTGCCCGAAAATTTGCACTCATCAGAGCACTGGATGCAGGAATGGGCTTAGAGATGCCATCTGGAGATGGGCTTAACGATGCCATCTAGGGGAATGATAGAAACTTGTCAGGGATGGGCTTAAAGATGCCATCTGGAAGGGAACATTAGGAAAGTGTCCGAGCTTTGGACCATTTCTGAACTGGGGGTCTGAACAGGCAATAGGTTGACATCCGTGGTTGGGGGAACCTACAAGCCATTTTTTCAGGAAGTCGCATCTAAATAAGTTGATAGATTAACATCCGTTACTTGGGAAGAATCCATGAACTGTTTTCAGAAGTCTTGAGAAGAATCTGAACAAGTGATAGGTTAACATCCGTTTACTTGGAGAACCCGTGAACTGTTTTCAGAAATCTTGAAGTTGAATTAGCAATAGAGCAGCATCCGTTGTTGGGAAGCTTCCGTGAACTGAATTCGAAGGTTGCATCTGAACAAGCTGATAGATTAACATCCGTTACTTGGGAAGAATCCATGAACTGTTTTCAGAAGTCTTGAGAAGAATCTGAACAAGTGATAGGTTAGCATCCGTTTACTTGGAGAACCCGTGAACTGTTTTCAGAAATCTTGAAGTGGAATTAGCAATAGAGCAGCATCCGTTGTTGGGAAGCGTCCGTAAACTAAATTCGAAGGTTGCATCTGAACAAGCTGATAGATTAACATCCGTTACTTGGGAAGAATCCATGAACTGTTTTCAGAAGTCTTGAGAAGAATCTGAACAAGTGATAGGTTAGCATCCGTTTACTTGGAGAACCCGTGAACTGTTTTCAGAAATCTTGAAGTGGAATTAGCAATAGAGCAGCATCCGTTGTTGGGAAGCGTCCGTAAACTAAATTCGAAGGTTGCATCTGAACAAGTTGATAGATTAACATCCGTTACTTGGGAAGAATCCATGAACTGTTTTCAGAAGTCTTGAGAAGAATCTGAACAAGTGATAGGTTAGCATCTGTTTACTTAGAGAACCCGTGAACTGTTTTCAGAAATCTTGAAGTGGAATTATTTTACTCTGTCGACTGATCTTACCTGAAAAAGGCAAAAATTTAGTTGGATGCAATGCTATGATGCATGATACAATGTATATCATGGTCTTATGAATGTAAATGGATGTGCATGTAAGCTGGAGAGCTGTCTTGCATAGGATAGATGAATCCGGGATATCGGGAGATAGAAGTATCTTGACTGTTGCCGGAGAAAATAAATCCTGGGTCATTGCTGGGGAGCTTGGAGCTTGGATTGTATATCAATCCTCTGGGGAATTCCTGAAGTCTTCTACTGGGGAGTGTCAAACTAGTAGACTTAATGTTGGAGAGGCCAGATTGAGAATCTTCAGCTGGGAGAGATGTACCTCTGGAGACTGACTCTACTGGGGAATGCAAGATTTTCTTCTGAAAATTCTGTGGGGAGAAAATTTAAAAGTCTGACTTCGCTGGGGATTGTCCATTTGAAGCTTTTGATCTGCTGGGGATACCGAATCTTGCACTCTGAGGAAAAATGATCTCCGGAAGATTCTTCGGCTGGGGATAAACTTCTCCGGGGATAGTACTAATAGGTTATTGTTGGGGGAATTCTGAGGAACTCCGCTGGGGATGGGAAGAATTCTGGCGAGTGTGACCTCTCCTGATGATTAGTCGAGGATAACTCAGTTATACGCCTTTGTGAGAATAACTTTGAATAAAACTTGGAAGGGACGTCCGTACTCTGCGGGGAATACCTTTCGGGATCTTACGGGGAGAAGCTCCGAGGGTCTGTTGGAGATAGGCCTCAAGGTTGGTTAGGGACGTGGATTACAGATCTCGAGGGATTTCCTTTGGAAGGGTGTCGAAACATTCGTCTGTACTTTCATCCCATCAGTAATCCTTTTCTTAGGTTCAATTAGGAAGTGATCATGTTTCAAATGCATATGCCTATTTAACAAAACATTGGACGTTTCTCAAAATAAAACAAATAGTGCAAGAGAAAAAGGAAAAGGGAAATGACACAAATTTTGGGAAGAGTATTTGTATTGATTTTCTTTGGGTACATTTGTACAAAGGAGACAATCATCCTAGTAAGAGGATCTTGTCGTAAATATTTGAAAAATTTATACAAAACAAAGATGGCTATGTGAAATAATTCCATGGGATTCCCCTCTGCTGTAGCTTTCACAACTCCGAACATCTGTCCATTCAATGCTTCGTTTGACAATGGCTGGATTGATCAGAAACCTGGAACCGGTTGATGAAGAGACTGTCTTTGAAGTGATCTGACGAGACATAGTCATACGCTTTAATTCCCTAACTTTTGCCTGAATCGCCCTTTCGGGTTTTCGATCCACCGGGAAACCCCTTTTTGCCCAAGCCGCCCTTTCAGGTTTTCGACTTGCCGGGTATACAGATTTTTTTTGTTTTTATCCCTAATTTTTGCCTGAACCGCCCTTTCGGGTTTTCGGTTCACCGGGATGCCCATTTTTGCTCAAGCCGCCCTTTCGGGTTTTCGACTTGTCGGGTTATTTTATGCGTAGTATCTTTTGACTATGTCTGTGTTCGCAGGGTGTGGCAAATCGTCGCCATCCATGGTGGTCAGAATCATCGCCCCACCAGAAAATATGCTCTTGATTACAAATGGCCCTTCGTATGTAGGAGTCCATTTGCCCCTGGGATCACTTTGCGGTAAGATAATCCGCTTGACTACTAGATCTCCGACTTGATACACTTGACGTCTGACTTTCTTATTGAAGGCCTTGATCATTCGTTTTTGATACGTCTGACCATGGCATACAGCGGCAAGTCGCTTTTCGTCGATCAGATTGAGTTGATCAAGTCGGGTCTGAATCCACTCATCTTCATTCAAACCTGCGTCTTTCATAATTCTTAGAGACGGGATCTGAACTTCCATAGGCAAAACGGCTTCCATGCCATAAACCAAAGAAAACGGGGTTGCCCCAGTTGAGGTACGTATCGTCGTACGGTATCCATGCAGCGCAAACGGTAACATCTCATGCCAGTCTTTGTAAGTGACTGTCATTTTTTGAATAATCTTCTTGATATTTTTGTTCGCAGCTTCAACAACACCGTTCATTTTCGGTCTATAGGGAGATGAATTGTGATGATAAATCTTGAACTGTTCGCATAATGCAGTGATCATTGTATTATTCAGATTGGTACCGTTGTCTGTGATGATTCTGTCTGGAACACCATACCGACATATGAGATTTTGCTTGATAAAGCGGGCAACCACATTTTTGGTGACGGAGGCGAAGGAAGCTGCTTCGACCCACTTAGTGAAGTAGTCAATGGCAACCAGGATGAAGCGATGTCCGTTGGAAGCCGTGGGTTTGATCTCTCCAATCATATCAATGCCCCACATTGCAAAAGGCCATGGAGCAGTTAGAACGTTGAGAGGAACCGGAGGGACATGAACTTTGTCGGCATAGACTTGACATTTATGACAAGTACGGGAATGTTGATGGCAATCAGCCTCCATGGTAGACCAATAATAGCCTGCCCTTAGGATCTTCTTAGCCATTGTATGCCCGCTTAGGTGAGTGCCAAATGTGCCACTGTGTATATCAGTCATGATTAACTCTGCTTCAGCCTTATCAACACATCGGAGTAATACACAATCATGGCTTCGTTTGTAAAGGATGCCGTTGCTCAGGAAGAACTTAGCAGCGAATTTCCTTAAGAACTTCTTGTCATTCACGGAAGCTCCTTCAGGATAATCTTGGGTCTCGAGATACCTTTTGATCTCATGGAACCAAGGTTGTTCCACTACTTCTTCGGTGTTAATCTCGTGACAATGCGCTGGTTCGTCCATTCGCTCGATGGTGATTTGGGGAGCCTCGTTATCCCAGTTGAGTTTAAACATGGAGGACATTGTGGCTAGAGCATCTGCTAGCTGATTCTCTTCTCGCGGAAAGTGCTCGAAGGTAATTTGCTCGAAGTGAGGCAACAATGTCAGAACATGTTCTTTGTATGGAACAAGATTAGGATGCTTGGTATCCCAGTCTCCTTTGATTTGGCTAATGACCAAAGCCGAGTCCCCGAATACGATCAGAGATTTGATCCCCAAGTCTATGGCAGCCTTGAGTCCAAAGATGCAGGCTTCATACTCCGCCATATTGTTTGTGCAGCTGAAACAAAGTCGGGCCGTGAAAGGAGTGTGGCATCCTTCCGGAGAAATAAGTACCGCGCCAATGCCGTTTCCAAGTGCATTTGAGGCACCATCAAAGTACAGGGTCCATCGGGATCCCTTTTCGGGTCCGTCATACGGTCCGTCATCTTTAATGTTGTCCAAACTCATGATGTCCTCGTCTGGGAAATCAAATTTCATGGGTTGATAGTCTTCGATAGCCTGATGAGCCAGATGGTCAGCTAGCACACTCCCTTTTATAGCCTTTTGGGTGGTGTATTGGATGTCATACTCGGTCAAGATCATTTGCCATCTGGCTATCCTTCCTGATAAAGCGGGCTTTTCGAAGATATACTTGATAGGATCCATTTTGGATATCAACAAGGTAGTATGAGTCAACATATACTGTCTTAGTCGGCGAGCAGCCCATACCAAAGCGCAGCAAGTTTTCTCGAGCAGCGAGTAGCGAGTCTCACAGTCGGTAAACTTTTTGCTAAGGTAATAAATAGCATGCTCTTTTCGACCAGACTCGTCATGCTGGCCCAAAACACACCCCATTGAATTATCCAAAACGGTCAAATACATGATCAATGGTCTTCCTTCGACGGGTGGCATCAGAATAGGAGGTTCTAGCAAATATTCCTTGATTCTATCAAAAGCAGCTTGGCAGTCGTCGTTCCATTCAATTACCTGATCTTTCTTCAAGAGTTTGAAAATTGGCTCACAGGTAGAAGTCAGATGTGAAATGAATCTGGCAATATAGTTTATGCGCCCCAAGAAACCTCTAACTTCCTTTTCAGTACGAGGGGCAGGCATCTCTTGTATTGCTTTTACTTTTGCCGGGTCGACTTCAATGCCTTTGTTGCTTACGATGAATCCCAGGAGTTTACCGGACCTAACTCCAAAAGTGCATTTACTTGGATTTAGCCTGAGTTTGTATTCTTTCAATCTGGCAAACAGCTTTTCCAGATGTTCAAGGTGCTCTTCCTCTGTTTGTGACCGAGCTATCATATCGTCTACGTAAACTTCAATCTCATGATGTATCATGTCATGAAATAGAGCTACCATGGCGCGTTGATAAGTTGCTCCTGCGTTCTTCAGCCCGAACGGCATCACTTTGTAACAGAAAGTACCCCATTGCGTGACAAAAGTTGTTTTCTCCATGTCCTCGGGGGCCATTTTGATTTGATTGTAGCCCGAGAATCCGTCCATGAAAGAAAACACCTTATGCTGAGCCGTATTGTCAATCAGGATGTCAATATGAGGTAGCGGAAAATCATCCTTAGGGCTGGCCCTATTCAAATCCCTATAGTCCACACACATTCTGACTTTGCCATCCTTTTTAGGTACTGGCACAATATTAGCGACCCATTGAGGATAGGACGTAACAGCCAGAAAGCCAGCATTGAACTGCTTCATCACTTCTGCTTTGATTTTTTCGGACATGTCAGGCCTCATTCGGCGAACTTTTTGTTTGATCGGTGGACAGTCTTCTCTTGTGGGGAGACGGTGAACCACGATGTCGGTGTCTAGGCCCGGCATGTCTTCATAGGACCAAGCGAAGATTTCAACATACTCATTCAGTAACTGCACCAAGCGTTTCTTGACTTCTGGTTCCAGATTGGCACCCATTTGTACCTCCTTCCGATTTTCCTCGGTTCCCAAGTTAATAGTTTCCAACGGCTCTTCATGCGGTAAGATGGCCCTTTCCTCTTGTTGCAGGAGCCTGGCTAGTTCCCCCGGTACTTCACAACCTTCATCGTCCTCATACTCGGCTAGATTGACCAGGTCTTCAGAGTCATTGAAAGATACAGCAGAATAGTCACCCATGGAATCCGGGGTGGATGGGTACCTGCATTGGTGAGTGTGGGTGTGTGTAAGGGGTAGCCATCCTTAAACAAAATGCAAAAAGGAAAGAAAATGAACATAAGCAGTTTATCAAATGAAAAACGTCCAATGAATCATTAAACATGGCATATGAATATGAAAAATAGTCAAAACCCTTACAAGTGGACCTACATGCCCCGGGTAAGGCAGGAGGTGGAAAGATAGTGTACGGATTGTTTGAAAGTAAAATATTACAGACCAAAACAGAAAATGTTTGATAGATAAATTATTGAGGAATAAAAGTGACAGGGACAAAGTCTTTAGCCTCCCAATTGTTCAGCCCTCCTCTGACCGTCGGATGAATCCACTCTTCAAAGTTGCGTTCTTCGTCTTCATCTTCCAGGGCGTTGACTTGGTAAGGAGAAATCTTGACTGGCGCTCTCTCAATATTTGACCGGCGCATGGCCTTCTGACCAGCGGTGGTGAAACCTAATCCAAGCTTATCAACCTTATGCGGAAAGTCGGGTAGCTGCCCCCACGCTGAATTCTTTCCTTCTTTAACTGCAGCCCTTGCATCCTCCAGAGATGCCATCCTGGCCATCTGTCTTGGTGTCTCAGCTGCCAACTTCGCCACTGCTATTTGAGGGAGTACTTCTTCGAAATTTTGAAACGGTGTCTCGATGAACTCCCCTTCGACTTCCACGTACCGGAAAGAATTTAAATGGCTAATCATGTACTCTTCCTCGCCATGGACAGTAATGATTTTACCCTTTACAGGATATTTCAGCATTTGGTGCAAGGAGGAGGTGACTTCCCCAGCATGGTGTATCCAAGGTCTACCCAGCAGGCAGGAGTATGATGGACGGATGTCCATTACATAGAAAGTGGATTTGAACACCTCGGTACCTATCTTGACAGGAATTTCAACTTCTCCATGGACCATTCTTTTCGACCCATCGAAGGCTCTGACGACGATATCACTCGGCTTCAATTCCAACCCTTCGCAATCTAGCCGGTCCAAGGCCTTCTTAGGTAAAACATTCAGCGATGAACCGGTATCAACCAAAGCATGCGCAAGGGTGGTTCCGCGACACTCGATTGAAATATGCAACGCATCATTGTGATTTCGGCCTTTAGGGGTCAGGTCGGCATCAGAGAAACCTAATCCATTGTCTGCAGTCAGGCTAGCCACGCAATGTTGAAATTGATCTGCGGAGGTTTCTTGGGGCACATGAGCTGCCTTTAGAAACTTAATCAAAGCTTGAGCGTGCGCTTCTGAGCAAAGCAACAGTGCCAACATGGAGATCTTGGAGGGGGTTTGCCCCAACTGTTCCACCACATCATAATCACTTTTCTTGATTATCCTCAAGATTTCGTCCATCTCTTTCTTGGAAGCTTCCGGAATCACCAAGGGTTGAGTCCTCGTCCTGACGGGCTCATCTTGTATTCCTTTTCCCTTATCGGCGATGGTAGGAGAGACAGCACTAGGAACGAAAATTTCTTTGATCAAAGGAGTTCTGGCAGAGAGCCTTGCTGGTGCAGGGATGATTTCTTTTACTGATGAGGGTCCAAAGACGGCTTTTGGAGGAGAAATCTCTGGAGAAAATATCCTCCCACTCCTGGTGATTTTGCTGGTGCCCGCAATGTTACTAATGCTGGCTTCATCGTCATCTGAATCTTCTTCAATTATTTCAACTTGCTTGATACCATGGTAGTAGATGTCACCACCATAGTTCCAAGGTATCGACTTCTCGGAGACATAGGGAACCGGCCCCGGCCTTGTTATCTTCAACGGTATGGACTTTGCAGCTGGTGTAATCTTAACTGGCTTTTTGACGGCCTCGGAAAGATTGGCGTGAATGGTTATGATTGAGATATTTTCAACATGAACTGGAACAACAGGAACTTTTTCGAACAAAATTTGTCGGCTATCTATGAGGCCTTGGATGCCTTCCTTTAGTAGCGGACAACCCAACGGCAGAGAGTGACAACAGTAACAGTCTCTATTACATCCCGGGAAGATCCCGGCCCTTAACAAATTTAGCTTAATGGTTAACAGTGGAGTAGTTAGATCACTAACGTCAACAACATACCGATCCTCCTCAATGGTGTAACACCCCGTTTTCAATTAATTGATTTATTTGAATTTGGGAATTTATTTTATTAGAATTAATAAAATAAAAAGAATTATTTATTTTGGAGTATTTGAGGAAAATAAAAGAAATAAGGAATATTGGGATTTTTATGTTATTGGGCTTAGATGTTGTTAGTAAAGAGTGGGGGTGCAGAGAAATAAAGTTATGTTTGGGACTTAGGCCATTTTCTCATTTTTGGTTTTCACGTAAGAACAGAAGTTGGAATTTGGGAAAATAGAGCTCTGAAGAACGGAGAACGAAGAACATCGCTCAGGATCTCAAAGCTGCTAATTGATAAGGTAAGGGGGGTTTATACTCGATTTATATTTGTTTATGGGTTTATGTACGGTTGATTCGGGTAATCGTAGGAAATCCCAATTGTTAGATGTTTCTAGGGATCGATAACCTTAGGATTGAACTTTGTTAGAAAAGGTTTAAGTTCCCGATTTTATGAATCAATTAGAGACTTTAGGTTCCTATGATGGATTGGATGTCTTTGTACTATATTGCACCGCCGTAGAGAGGTATTTTCGTGCAAAAAAATGGGTATAGGAGCTGCTGCAAAAACAGAAAAATTGGGTTCGCACTCATCAACACGGGCGCGTTGATTTACGCGGGCACCCGTGTTGATTCACTGTAATGCTGATGAAAAAGTGTTTTCTGGCCATAATTCAACACGGGCGTGTTGATTAACACGGGCGCCCGTGTTGATTCACTGTGTTGGCATAAAAATGGGTTTTCTGGGCACAATTCAACACGGGCCGTGTTGATTTACACGGGCGCCCGTGTTGATCCCCTGTTTTGTCAAAAAAACGTGTTTTCTGGACACATTTCCACACGGGCAGTGTTGTTTTACACGGGCACCCGTGTTAAACCTCCTGTGTTGGTTTTTAAACTATGTTTTCCATGCATGTTGTTAAGTACGGATTGATCCGGTTTTGATGTGCAGTGTTTGACATGTTTTGAATATGTGTTTATTGAATTCCTAGTGTTGATTGATGTGTGTATCGAATAACGATTGTATGTTATGATACCAACACTATGTGGATCTTATTGTCATGCTTTTAGATGATGTTATCAAGCATGAATTATGATATAACTTGATATGATTGATGTTTAATAGTATGCTGAGTGGTTACATGCTATTCCTATCATGTTATGTTTGATATTGTTGATGTGCATGATATGTTGATTGATGTTCATAGTATGCTGAGTGTTACATACTTACATATCATGTTGCATTTGTTAATTCCCATTGTGTGGAATTAACATGGTGGCCAATATACGTGTCCGCGATATAATGGAACGTTGAGGTGGTAGCCGTGTCCGCGATATAATGGAACGGTGAGTTATCCGTGACCCGCGATTTAATGGGGCGGTGAAGTGGTACCACATGCATGGGTGTGTTGCATTACTCGAATATAACATGAATGGATGATTTTTCCAATGTTATATTTGATTGTTTGTATGCACGTATGATTGATAAATGGTTGATGATGTTTGATGAATATTTGCAAATATGAAAGGCAATATGTCATGGATATATGAATTGTAAAGGTTTTGTAAACTATGAAATATGCTAATTATTGGGTGATGCTTATGATTTTCGTGAATTGATTGTTATGAATGTATAACCAAATGTATATTTGAGAAGCTCACCCTTACTGTTGCATATTTCAGATTGAGGAGCTTCGCTCAGGTGCTTGGCGAAGGCTTATCGTGTCTAGTTTAGTTTCGTTTTAGTATGTCCGGGTCATGCTCTGATAGTTGTAACTCCGGGAACGTTTGGTTGTCGAGCTGCTTTAGTCAGACTCGTTTATTTTCTTTTAATTGTTATAATATGACGTTGACTTTTCCAGGTGTTAATCCCTGATGATTTTGGAAAATATTATAACATTTGATTTTATTAAATAAATTATTCCGCTGTGTAGACATGTATGAGTTACCACTAAAATTATGCATGACAGGAATTTATTTTATTAAAAGAGAATTGTAGCATTCCTCGATTATTACATGTACTCTGAGTTTATAATTTTTAATATTTGCGAAAATTATATGCGGGGTTTTAGAGGGTGTTACAATAGTGGTATCAGAGCATAGTCGGTCGTTGTGACCAGAGTCTTGAGTCAGTCATTCCTTTTCGTATGCGACTAGTGCAAGGTAACACTGTCGATACTGTATTCTGATGTGGAGTATGTTTTAATTCTCAGGAATATGGCTGGAAGAGGTAATGGACGAAATGATGCTGCACTAGCTGAGGCTTTGGGGATGTTAGCTGGTGTACTTGCTGGAAACCCAACTGGAGGCGTGATTGGTGCTGATAGGAAATTGGGAAATTTCCAGAGGAACAATCCTCCGTTGTTCAAAGGTACACATGACCCCGAAGGTGCTCAGAAGTGGCTGAAGGAAATCGAAAGGATTTTCCGTGTGATCGATTGTGCTGAAGATCTGAAAGTCAGATATGGTACGCATATGTTGGCAGAAGAGGCCGACGACTGGTGGGTTGCCACAAGGACTGAAATGGTTCAGGATGGAGAGGCACTGACTTGGGCTAACTTCAGAAGGGCTTTTCTGAGGAGGTACTTTCCTGAAGATGTTCGGGGAAGAAAGGAAATTGAATTTTTGGAGCTTAAGCAGGGCAATCTGACTGTTAGTGAGTATGCTACTAAGTTCACTGAGCTGGCAAAGTATTATGCACACTACAACAATGATGAGGCTGGAGAATTCTCTAAATGTATCAAATTTGAGAATGGTCTCCGAGATGAGATTAAGCAGGGAATCAGGTACCAGCGTATTCGTAGATTTTCTGATCTGGTGGATTGTAGCAGAATCTTGGAAGAAGATATTACCAAGAATCGGTCGTCTCACTCTCGTGGAGCTGTTGATAAAAGAGGGAAGCAACATATGGACCGTGGCAAGCCATATGGTAGAGATAACCAGAGATCAGGCGGTTGGAAAAGGCCTAGTGGGGGAGATTCTAAGGCTCCTATCAGATGCTACAGGTGTGGTGAGTCTGGTCATCACATTCGAGATTGCAAGAGTGATGAGAAGAAGTGCTATAAATGTGGAAAGGCTGGTCATTTGTCTATTGATTGCAAAGGGAAGTCTGTTACTTGTTACAATTGTGGCGAAGAAGGTCACATTCGTCCGCAGTGTCCTAAGCCTAGGAAGGATCAGTCAGGTGGAAAAGTGTTTGCTTTGTCTGGATCTGAGACTACCCCAGAGGATCGATTGATTAAAGGTACGTGTTTTATTCATGGCACACCTTTAGTTGCAATTATTGATACTGGTGCAACTCATTCTTTCATTTCTTTGGATTGTGCTGAGAGGTTGAAACTGGACATATCTGGTATGCGAGGTAGCATGGTTGTTGATACTCCTGCATCGGGTTCAGTGACAACTTCACTCGTATGTAGGAATTGTCCTATTGAGATTTTTGGTAGAGGTTTCGGTATGGATTTAGTGTGCCTACCGCTTGAACAAATTGATATTATCCTTGGGATGAACTGGTTGGAATTTAACCGGGTTCATCTGAACTGCTTTGCTAAGACGGTGATTTTCCCAGAAGCAGTTGGTGTCGAGAATTTGACTATGACTGCTAGGCAGGTGCAAGAAGCAATGGAAGATGGTGCTAATGTGTTTATGTTACTTGCTTTGTTAGATGCAACAGGAAAGGTCAGGAGTAGTGAATTGCCAGTGGTGTGTGATTTTCCAGAAGTCTTTCCTGATGATGTTGGCGAGTTACCTCCTGAGAGAGAAGTGGAATTTTCTATAGATTTAATTCCTGGTACGAGACCGGTGTCGATGGCGCCATATCGTATGTCTGCGTCTGAATTGGCTGAATTGAAGAGTCAGTTGGAAGATTTACTGGAGAAGAAGTTTATTCGTCCAAGTGTTTCGCCTTGGGGTGCTCCGGTATTGTTGGTTAAGAAGAAAGAAGGTTCTATGAGACTGTGTGTTGATTACAGGCAATTGAACAAGGTAACCATTAAGAATCGGTACCCGTTACCAAGGATTGATGATTTAATGGATCAGTTAATTGGAGCCAGTGTATTCAGTAAGATTGATTTGAGATCTGGATATCATCAGATTCGTGTGAAAGCGGAAGATATTCAAAAGACTGCTTTTCGAACGAGGTATGGGCATTATGAATATTCTGTTATGCCGTTCGGAGTTACTAATGCACCTGGTGTTTTCATGGAATATATGAATAGGATTTTTCACCCATATCTGGATAAGTTTGTTGTGGTTTTTATTGATGACATTCTGATTTATTCCGAGAATGACGAAGAACATGCGGAACATCTCAGAATTGTGTTAGAGTTGTTGAAAGATAAGAAGTTGTATGCAAAGTTGTCCAAATGTGAGTTCTGGCTGAATGAAGTTAGTTTTCTTGGACATGTGATTTCTAAGAATGGTATTGCAGTGGATCCTGCGAAAGTAGAAGCGGTATCTCAGTGGGAAGCGCCGAAGACTGTTTCTGAAATTAGAAGTTTTCTTGGTCTTGCAGGTTATTACAGAAAATTTATCGAAGGATTCTCAAAGTTAGCATTGCCGTTGACGAAGTTGACTCGTAAAGGACAAGCGTTTATTTGGGATTCTGATTGTGAGAAAGGTTTCCAAGAACTGAAGCGGAGATTGACTAGTGCTCCTATTCTGATTTTGCCGAATCCGGTGGAATCTTTTGTGGTTTATTGTGATGCATCTCTGTTGGGTTTAGGTGGTGTTTTAATGCAGAATCAGCAGGTAGTTGCGTATGCTTCGAGACAGTTGAAGGTTCATGAAAGGAACTATCCTACTCATGACTTAGAGTTGGCAGCAGTTGTGTTTGTCTTGAAATTGTGGAGACATTATCTGTATGGTTCGAGGTTTGAAGTGTATAGTGATCATAAGAGTTTGAAGTATCTTTTCGATCAGAAAGAGCTCAATATGAGGCAAAGAAGGTGGTTAGAATTCCTCAAAGATTATGATTTTGGTTTGAATTACCATCCTGGTAAGGCAAATGTAGTTGCAGATGCTTTGAGCAGGAAGTCCTTGCATATGTCTATGATGATGGTTCGTGAATTGGATTTAATTGAGCAATTCCGAGATTTGAGTTTGGTTTGTGAAAGTACTCCGAAGTGTCTTCGTTTGGGTATGTTGAAACTTACTAGTGGTATTCTAGAAGAGATCAGGATCGGGCAGAAATCCGATGTTAATTTAGTTGATAAATTGACATTGATCAACCAAGGTCAAGGTGGTGAGTTTAGGATTGATGAAAATGATGTTATGAGATTTGGCGATAGAGTTTGTGTTCCTGATGTCGCAGAAATCAAGAAAAGTATATTAGAGGAAGGACATCGCAGTGGGATGAGCATTCATCCGGGTGCCACGAAAATGTATCATGATTTGAAGAAATTGTTTTGGTGGCCGAGAATGAAAAAGGAAATAGCTGAATTTGTGTATGCATGTTTAATCTGTCAGAAATCGAAGATTGAGCATCAAAAGCCGTCTGGGTTTATGCAACCGATGTTTATTCCAGAATGGAAGTGGGATAGTATTTCTATGGATTTCGTATCTGGGTTGCCAAGGACTCCTATGAATTGTGAAGCGATATGGGTCGTTGTGGATAGGTTGACTAAGTCTGCTCATTTTATACCGGTGCGAATGGATTACTCGATGGAGAGATTGGCACAGTTGTATATTGAGAAAATAGTGAGTTTGCATGGAGTTCCTTCTAGTATTGTGTCAGATAGAGATCCGAGGTTCACTTCGAAATTTTGGGAAGGATTGCAGAAGGCTTTGGGTACTAAGTTGAGATTGAGTTCAGCTTACCATCCTCAGACTGATGGACAGACGGAGAGGACGATTCAATCGTTAGAAGACTTATTGCGTGCTTGTGTTTTAGAAAAAGGTGGAGCTTGGGATAGCTATTTGCCATTGATTGAGTTTACTTATAACAATAGTTACCATTCGAGTATTGGTATGGCTCCGTTTGAGGCATTGTATGGTAGACGGTGTAGGACGCCTTTGTGTTGGTATGAATCTGGAGAGAGTTCGGTAATTGGGCCAGAGATTGTTCAGCAGACTACCGAAAAGATCAAATTGATTCAAGAGAAGATGAGAGCTTCTCAGAGTCGTCAGAAAAGTTATCATGATAAGAGGAGAAAGAATTTAGAATTCAGTGCTGGAGATCATGTGTTTATGAGAGTTACTCCGATGACGGGTATTGGTCGGGCGTTGAAGTCTAAGAAGTTGACTCCGCGTTTTATTGGTCCGTTTCAGATTACGGAAAGAGTGGGAGAAGTTGCTTATCGCATTGCTTTACCTCCGAGACTTGCGAATTTGCACGATGTTTTTCATGTTTCTCAGTTGAGGAGATACATTCCAGACCCATCTCATGTAATCCAAATAGATGATGTACAGGTAAGAGATAACCTGACAGTAGAAGCATTGCCTATGAGGATAGAAGATCGGGAAGTGAAACAGTTAAGAGGTAAAGAGATAGCATTAGTGAAGGTTGCTTGGGGAGGTCCAGCAGATGGAAATATCACTTGGGAGCTGGAGAGCCAGATGAAAGAGGCTTATCCGGAGCTGTTCGTCTAAGGTATGTTTTCGAGGACGAAAACTCTTTTAGTGGGGGAGAGTTGTAACACCCCGTTTTCAATTAATTGATTTATTTGAATTTGGGAATTTATTTTATTAGAATTAATAAAATAAAAAGAATTATTTATTTTGGAGTATTTGAGGAAAATAAAAGAAATAAGGAATATTGGGATTTTTATGTTATTGGGCTTAGATGTTGTTAGTAAAGAGTGGGGGTGCAGAGAAATAAAGTTATGTTTGGGACTTAGGCCATTTTCTCATTTTTGGTTTTCACGTAAGAACAGAAGTTAGAATTTGGGAAAATAGAGCTCTGAAGAACGGAGAACGAAGAACATCGCTCAGGATCTCAAAGCTGCTAATTGATAAGGTAAGGGGGGTTTATACTCGATTTATATTTGTTTATGGGTTTATGTACGGTTGATTCGGGTAATCGTAGGAAATCCCAATTGTTAGATGTTTCTAGGGATCGATAACCTTAGGATTGAACTTTGTTAGAAAAGGTTTAAGTTCCCGATTTTATGAATCAATTAGAGACTTTAGGTTCCTATGATGGATTGGATGTCTTTGTACTATATTGCACCGCCGTAGAGAGGTATTTTCGTGCAAAAAAATGGGTATAGGAGCTGCTGCAAAAACAGAAAAATTGGGTTCGCACTCATCAACACGGGCGCGTTGATTTACGCGGGCACCCGTGTTGATTCACTGTAATGCTGATGAAAAAGTGTTTTCTGGCCATAATTCAACACGGGCGTGTTGATTAACACGGGCGCCCGTGTTGATTCACTGTGTTGGCATAAAAATGGGTTTTCTGGGCACAATTCAACACGGGCCGTGTTGATTTACACGGGCGCCCGTGTTGATCCCCTGTTTTGTCAAAAAAACGTGTTTTCTGGACACATTTCCACACGGGCAGTGTTGTTTTACACGGGCACCCGTGTTAAACCTCCTGTGTTGGTTTTTAAACTATGTTTTCCATGCATGTTGTTAAGTACGGATTGATCCGGTTTTGATGTGCAGTGTTTGACATGTTTTGAATATGTGTTTATTGAATTCCTAGTGTTGATTGATGTGTGTATCGAATAACGATTGTATGTTATGATACCAACACTATGTGGATCTTATTGTCATGCTTTTAGATGATGTTATCAAGCATGAATTATGATATAACTTGATATGATTGATGTTTAATAGTATGCTGAGTGGTTACATGCTATTCCTATCATGTTATGTTTGATATTGTTGATGTGCATGATATGTTGATTGATGTTCATAGTATGCTGAGTGTTACATACTTACATATCATGTTGCATTTGTTAATTCCCATTGTGTGGAATTAACATGGTGGCCAATATACGTGTCCGCGATATAATGGAACGTTGAGGTGGTAGCCGTGTCCGCGATATAATGGAACGGTGAGTTATCCGTGACCCGCGATTTAATGGGGCGGTGAAGTGGTACCACATGCATGGGTGTGTTGCATTACTCGAATATAACATGAATGGATGATTTTTCCAATGTTATATTTGATTGTTTGTATGCACGTATGATTGATAAATGGTTGATGATGTTTGATGAATATTTGCAAATATGAAAGGCAATATGTCATGGATATATGAATTGTAAAGGTTTTGTAAACTATGAAATATGCTAATTATTGGGTGATGCTTATGATTTTCGTGAATTGATTGTTATGAATGTATAACCAAATGTATATTTGAGAAGCTCACCCTTACTGTTGCATATTTCAGATTGAGGAGCTTCGCTCAGGTGCTTGGCGAAGGCTTATCGTGTCTAGTTTAGTTTCGTTTTAGTATGTCCGGGTCATGCTCTGATAGTTGTAACTCCGGGAACGTTTGGTTGTCGAGCTGCTTTAGTCAGACTCGTTTATTTTCTTTTAATTGTTATAATATGACGTTGACTTTTCCAGGTGTTAATCCCTGATGATTTTGGAAAATATTATAACATTTGATTTTATTAAATAAATTATTCCGCTGTGTAGACATGTATGAGTTACCACTAAAATTATGCATGACAGGAATTTATTTTATTAAAAGAGAATTGTAGCATTCCTCGATTATTACATGTACTCTGAGTTTATAATTTTTAATATTTGCGAAAATTATATGCGGGGTTTTAGAGGGTGTTACAAATGGCGTTGACGTTCCGACCGTGCTTCGGCATAGGTGCAGAGATCACATTGGGTTTTTCTGGAGCGTCAAACTCTACCTCCTTGGCGTCTATCAAGTCCTGGATCTTATGCTTGAGGGCCCAGCAATCGTTAGTGTCATGCCCAACACTGTCTGAATGATAGGCGCACTTAGCATTGGCATGGTAGTGTGGAGAGGATGTGTTTACATTCTTTGGCGCTTCTTTGATAGAGGCAAGATTCAATTTCAACAGATGGGGAAGCACCTGCGCTGGGGTCATATTAATACGAGTGAACTGCCGTTGTGGCCTTTCCACCCGTTGCTGATTCGGTCTGGATTGGTTGTAGCGAGGCTGCTCACTCGGAGTGTTTTGAATCATTACGGCCCCCACAGTCGGCCGACGCCCCGTCTTCCCTGCTCTCCTTTGAGAATATACCATAGCTGCCTCCTTTTTAAACGGCTTCTTCTCCATACTTGCAGCGACACCCTTCTGAATTTTTCCTGACTTGATGCCAGCCTCGATTCTTTCGCCCGTTAAGATCAAATCAGTAAATCCCGCGGAAGAGTTACCGATTAAATGATTGAAGAATGGCCCAGATAGGGTCCCAAGAAACATATCAACGAGCTCACGATCGGTTAAAGGAGGCTGCACCCTGCCAGCCAAATCCCTCCATTTCTGTGCGTATTCCTTGAATCCTTCACTTGTTCCTAGCGACATACCCTGAAGCTGGGTACGGGTAGGAGCAAGATCGGAATTATACTGGTATTGTTTATAGAAAGCGGTGGCCAAATCTTCCCAATTCCTGACACTGGTTCCTTCTAACTGATAAAACCATTCCAACTGGGCTCCCGACAGACTGTCTTGAAAGAAATGAATCCAGAGATTCTTATCAGCTGTATAGGGCTGAATCTTTCTCACATAGGACCTGAGATGCATTTTGGGGCAGGACAGCCCGTCATACCTTACAAACGCTGGTACCTTGAACTTTGGAGGAATCACAATTCCAGCGACCAAGCCCATGTCTTCAAAATCCAAACCCGGTACTCTCTGCAATTCCATGGCAGCCAATCTGTCTTCTAAACCCTTGTACTTGTCATCAGCTGGAGGATACTGCTGGTCCGAATAATCCTCGTCCTCTTCAACCTCTTCCTCCTCTGCATCAGACTCGGAAGGCACTGCAACCCGATCTCTTTTACTAGTCCCCTCATCAGAAGTAGGAGGAAATTCAAGCACCCTCCGAGCTTCTCTGTCAAATCTTCTCCCCAAAGTAGCCACTCCGATCCTCTTTTTCTTCTTCACTGGGTCCTTGCTCTCCAGATGAGCCTTGATATCCTCTTGACTCTTGACCAAGGTCGTCAAGAGCTGCTGGAATTGTGCATTCTGGGCTTGTAGGTCTTTGACCGTTTGCTCGAGATCCATCCTACTGAAATAAACAGCAGATAGATAAGGAAACCTGGAGCGAGACCTGCTTATGCACATGATGAATGGTATGCTGATGTATGCAATGCATTCAAGGATTTAGGATATTCAAAATTGTTTCAGACAAAGAAGAACGCACGTCATATTAATAAGAAGAAATTTGTTAGTACATAAATGCCCCATGGGCCAAATATTACAACATAAACTTCTCAAGGCAGAAAGACATTGCGCATCCTCTTTGGTGCGATGTAGGCATTGAGGGCCTCTTGCTCGTGGAGTCGGCGGGTAAGCTCCAGAACCTTCTTTTCACTGGCGTAGTAGCTAGCTTCAAAAGTGTTCCGTTCCTCCTTGAGCTGAATCCAACTCCTCTGCATTTCCTCCCACGATGTAGGCATGTCTGGATGTAGGATGGTGTAGGGGACCTCTCCTTCATTGACGGGCTCCTTAATCACTGGGAGTACGTGGGGATAAGGCATCATCAGACTTTGAGCTCGGGCTCGCACCCACTTGAGGTAGGGCTCAAGAGGGATGTAGTTCTTGTGTCCCAGAGTCTTGCTATCAATTTTGTTGAGTTTTCCCCAAGCTCTGATGAACCTTTGGCGAAGTCCTTGCGCATCGTCGTCGAAGTCAAAAACTAGGCTAGGAATCAGCATGTCATGAGGGCCATCCCTCCGTGCGTACCCAAATTGCCTCAAAGCTAGGCAAGGGTTGTAGGTGATACCTCCCCTAATTCCGAGTAAGGGGACATTAGGAAATTCTCCGCAACGATCGACGATGATGATATTTTCTCTAGACCGAGAACACCAATGTATATCAGCATGAGTTAGAGTCATCAACCGTTGGGACCACCTTATACCTTGGTCATTCTTCAAGACAGATTGTGGAAGGTGCGAAATAAACCACCTTGCGAGGATAGGAGTGCAGCACATGAGAACACCCCTCCTTCTCATTGTTCGTGTGTAAAATGAGTGAAGGATGTCCCCAAGCAATGTTGGTATTGGGTTCCTAGACAAAAAGATTTTGACGGCGTTGACATCTACCAATTGGTCAGGATTTGGGAACAGGACCAACCCATAGATAAGGAGTGCCACAATTTCTTCAAATGCTTGTAGGTCCAATGAGTTCCAACATTCTTGCGCCTTCTCAAACAAGAACTTTGCTAAGAATCCTTTGACACCGCTTCTGGTTTCCCAATGCCCCTTGATTTCAGACGGTTGTAGATGTAATGCTCGAGCAACATCTTCAGGCTTTGGTTCCTTCTCCGTACCGTTGAAGGGTAGTTGATTAAGGATAGGGATTCTTAGGAGTTGAGAAAACTCCTCCAAAGTGGGCACCAACTGATAATCCGGGAAAGTGAAGCAATGGTGAAGGGGGTCAAAGAATTGAAATAGCACTTTCATCATGTCTTCTTCAATGTTGGTGTTGACTAGGTTGAGCAGTCCACCATGTCTTTCACTGAAGGATGAATTTTCCGGAATTCTTGAGGTGATCTCCTTGAGTTGAGGAGAGATTCTCACAAGGTTGACCTGAATGGTGTTTCGGCGAGGTATTTCCATGACCTACAAAACAAGAACAATGATGAAGGTCCAAACCCTTGAAATGGTTAGTAAATGCATATGATGCTTCATGATGTTTATGATGTATGCATAAAACATATGTACAAGCAAATCACACCAAACCCTAGTTTCAGGCTTGCATGGGGTTTCATAGGTAAGTACCCTCTTGAGTGTAGTTGGCTTAAAAACCTGTCCTATAAATAGTAACCGGGTTCTAAGGAGCTCAATATCACTGGATCGCTTTCATTTTTCATTGTTTTGGTTTAGCCACTTAACTGGCGACCAAAATATTCCAAGAAAACAACCCTCAATGAGTGTAGTATCGAGTATCTACCAACTTCGGACTGCACCAAAGCCGGTCATCTCACTACCCCTAATAAAAGGCCAAGATGGTCAAGTAAGATTCTAGGTCATTAGTGCTTAGTGACATCGCTCAGCGGCCCCGTACTCTCCTTGATTGAACTCAAGGGTTACCGGTACCCATAAATATGTCGCACTAATATAGCTATTGCTTAGACCGTGTCGGTATACCCCGCACAGTTTCCACAACGTATTGCTATCTATGAATGTTTCCCAAAATCCGGGTGGAGGATTATAAACCCAAACAATAGAGCCAAGGTATAAAGCAAGCAAATCAATCAATTAGTCATGCAAGAAGGTGATCTAGACCCTAAGGTAACCCCACTTTTAAATATTGTCCCCAGCAGAGTCGCCAGTTCTGTGATACGGTGGGAGAACTGACTAGTGTTTTGCGTTCGTATTCGCACTTGTGCGGTTGAGCAAGAGTCGCCACCGACTTTTTACTTTATCCTAAAGGAAAGGTTAAAAAAGCACAGCAAAAACCTTTTGAGATATTTCGTGGGTTCGGGGGGTAGATTATGAAAAGGGAAGGTATTAGCACCCTTTTCATCCATGGTTATCCATGGGCTCTTAGGTACTTGCTTAGATCAATCTTGCCTTGGTTTTCAATTGTGTGAAATGGTGCTTTGTGGATTGTTTTTGAAAATGTTTTGAAAAGATGCCTTGCGCTAGGCTAACCTTGTAACAATTCTTTACTCGAATGTTTTACAAAAGGTGTTTTATCCTTTAAAAAGATGTTTCAAGGGTTCGAAAAGTTTGATTTTAGAGAAGTGTTTGTGAAGTGGGTTTTGAAATTAGGCAAGTGTTTTCTTTGCAAATCGACAAGTACTTAAGAGTTTATCTACCCTAAAGCTTTCTCAAAGATTTTTGTCGTATTTTAACCCCTTTGACAATTTTGTTCTACCATTGAAGTTGGTAGGCAATCTTGTATTTAGGAAGTTTATTCGGGACGGGCGTGGGTCATCGCATAGACCATGAGTGCAATGGTGCCAAGTGTCTTTGGCAATTATTTCGAAGGGACTATGATCATTCCATTTAGGCAACACTTTGAGGGACTTGTGATCATTTGCTTTTATTTTGCCAAAGATACTCGACGTGCAAGCATGGCCCATTTTGGAAGGCATCATGTGGGATTACCCTAGAGGGTGCAAGTGTGATTGTGTTATTGATTACATGCATTTGCTTTGTATTAGGTTATCTAACGTTTGATTTTATGTACATACAAACCCTAGGTCTAATCATGGTATAATTGGAAAACTGTAAATTGCGGAATGTAAATCTACGCTATTACAAAATGGTATCCGGGAGTGGGGATATAAATGTACAAGGGGATGAGACTTATAGTATTTACAACCAAATCGAATGTCACAATCAAAATATAAATGTCGAATGTATAAATATAAGATAAAATGTGTGTAGGGCAATATATTGTGTAAGTGTAAATGTGAGATGTATATGTATATGAATTGTATAACGATGTACGAGTGCGAAATGTGAAGTTGAAGTGTATTAGGGTTTGGCTTAGATGAATGTTTTAATCTTGTATTTTTGATTTACATGTTAATTTTGTACAAATGTGTATGTTAATAAAAAGAAAGTTTTCAATTTTAATTATATTATGAAAATGATATGTATTATTTTGTATACAAATATTTTTAAATATATACTAAGAAATATTTTCGAGTTAATTATGTATATATAGAAAAAAGAATATTTTGTTATTTTTATATACAAATGTGTATTAGTCTAAAAAATGTTTTCAAATTTATATGATATACAAATCAATGTCTTAAAATATGTGTACAAATATGTATAAAAAGTATTTTCGATTTAATTGTGTATGAGAAGCTTTATTTTTATGTACAAATATATATATATATTTAAGAAAAAGACATTTTAACTTATATGGTTAAATTAGTGTTTTTTCAAAGAAAATAAAAATTGTTTATAAAATAAAAAGGGTTATTGTTTTATAAAAGAAAAGAGGCAATATTTAGAAAAAAGAAAAAAGAAAAAATAATGGTTAGTGTTTAGAAACATGATGAAGCGTTAATTTGGGCTTAGGCACTTGGCAGTTCAGAACAAGGTTAAGCCCACGTTTGGATTCTTTGAACGAAATTAGGGTTAGGCATTTGGCAGTTCAGAACGAGAGCTAGGGTTAACAGCGGCGCCGTGTTGGGTCGTCTTCTCCGTTCAATTTCCTGAGCCATCCGTCCCTCCGGCCACCAACATCATTCTCGAACCTTTCTTCCCTTCCTAGCACGGTCTCCACATCTTCTTGAAACAAGGTTGGTTCTTAGTTGTTATGTCTTTATCTTTTCTTTTCTGGATTCGCGTGGTTCGGATTTGTTTTAAACTGAGTTCTATATTTTTTCGTTTTATGAGGTGAAGGGGAAGAAGATTGCTACCTGATTTTGGGAGATGGAGGAGAGGCGAAGGGGTGATGCTTCAGGAGGCCGGAACGGCGGTGATGGAACTTGCTTCGCGTTTGACGCTTTCCTGGTACTTTCGTTCTTTTGATATGTTAGGGCTTTGATGATGATATACACTGAGAAACCCTAATTCACTTCTTTATCTTCTTCTGCCACTGTATATTTGCGTGCTTGTTGCTTATGTATGGTTGCCTGAGATGCTTCTTCTTTCTTCTTCTCTCGAGCGGCTATATGCTTATTTGTGTTGCCTATGCTTGTTTGTGTTGCCTTTGCTTCTGTTGAGGGGTTATGTTGACAGTATGTTGGGTTTGGCCAATGATGAAGAGATTCTGAGGCCGTAGTGATGCATTTTCTGGTTATGGCACTGATGCTTGGCTTGATAACTCAGTTTTGTTTTGGTTATGGTATTGTTATCAAAGATGAAAAGAACTTGACAGGGGGTGGGATTATGCTGGTTCAGGTTCTGAGTTTTGTTGTGTTTGATGGTTTCTTGGATGGCTTTTTGGGTGTGATGGTTTGAGTTTGTGAGAGTGATGCAGGTTTGATAACTCAGTTTTTGGTTACGTGAGATTTTTGGGACAGGGTGTACTGGTTTTGTGACTCTTGCCTACTGAACTGAGTTGTATGTTGTGTTATCTATCCTAACCTCTCTTCTGAACTGTCTTGGTATTAGCTTTTGCCTCTTTGTGTTATGCAGAGTTGTGAAGTTTGTGGACAGGTTTAGGCTTGATAGTTTTTTGGTGAGGTTGGACTGTGTATTGGCTTAAGACAACTAAGCTTGCAGATTATCTATTGACAGGAGGTTTTTTATGTTTTGATAACTTGTATTTCTGTTAGGCAGGTATGAGCTTTTTTTCTTTTCTTGGTTCAGTTCTGAGTTATATGATATTGGTGCTTGGCTCAATCAGTCTCTTTTCTTGCATTATTTCGTCCTTTTGCCATTGGTCTTTGGCGCCTAACCATATTTCAAAATTTGGCTTTCTTCTGATTCATGCTGGCTGGGTAGTTTGACACAATTTTTTGGCATCTTTTCCATTTTTAGTAACTGTCCATGCTGTGTAGTTTTAAGCCATGCTGAATTGTGTCTTCTTTTTTGTATATATTTCTGCTGTCCTACTGCCTATGCCTAACCTGAACTCTGCCTATGCTCTTTTATCTCTCTTTTTCTCATTCATAGTACAACTCAGAATTATTATATGATTTGTATTGTCCTATGGTTCTGAAGGGGCCCTCTCTCATGCTGGGAAATGATGAAAAAGGATTGAATTGCTTGCATATATTTCTCTGCATCCTTTTGACAGCTTTGCACTTCTTTGATATCTTGGCATTTTGACCTTGCAGCAAGTGTGCTTTTGGGTAATCCTTAGGCATTTTGACAGCAACTTCCTTTTTGCTTTAGATAGAAAGTTGGAAATGAATTTTTCAGTTTGATTTGAATTGGACATTGAGATTCTTATGCAGCCCTTGAATTTTTAAGAATTGTGCATTTGCATTCCATGAACCAAAAAAAAATCTTCCCTCTTTGTGAACCGGGAGAAATCCCGTGATTTGCAGAGAGGGCAACTGATCCCAGTCAGTGGCCCCTAATGATGAACAAATTAACTGTCTCTTTTAATTAATTGTCTTCTGACTTCCTCTTTCTTTTTGCAGATAAAACAAAATATGGAGCATTGGCATGAAGTGGAGAATGAAGAATTTTAAAAATAGGATAGAATTTTTATTTTTATTTTAATTCTTGTACATTATTATCATTTAAATACTTTGTAATAAATATTCAAATAATAACAATTGTAACAATTATTAAATGTGAAATAAAAATTCATTTGATATTTAAATCTCTTCTTTAATTGTTCAGTTATTATTTATAGTCCCTTGAAATAAAATAAAATGAAGGTTTAACTTCAAATATTTTAATTCTTAGAATCATAAATAATCCACTAAACTTTCAATGATCAAAATAAATGAATTCGCCATATCCCTTATTCGAACACAAAAACTTAATCAGATGCAATTCCCCTTCTTTCTTTGCTGATTCTTTTATCAATCACTGCAACTCCACATCGCACATATCCCTTTTGACTGGTGAATTCCAACCGACTGCCCCATTTACTGATTAAATCAAGATAACGCGAATTTTAACCCGAATCTCGGAACAAACAGCAACGTGCAGCGTAATTTAAATTCTTCTGAGAATACGCCTATAAAACCTTAATTTCTGATTAAATGCTAGATAACGCTTGCCTGATCAGAATTGAACCAAAAAATCATCCTGACCCTAAGTCAGCTGTATGAGACAAATCAGAGCTCTGAACATCAGTGAAAAACCCTAATCTTGCTTGAATGTCAAGAAAAGTCCGTTTATCCGATTCTTGCGCCAGTTTGAAAAGTCAGGAAATGTTCTGAAGCTGAGATTATTTGTAGCAAAACGCGAGGGCAAATTTTAGGGTACAACACCAGGGCTTTTCTGTTACTTCTTCAGTCTCAAGATCACAGCAATGTGCGGGTTCGTCCAATCTTTCAATGATGATTCGGGGAGCCTCGTTGTCCCAATTGACTTTGAACATAGAAGACATCGTAGCCAGCGCGTCCGCCAACTGATTCTCCTCTCTAGGAAAGTGTTCAAAGGTTATCTCCTCGAAATGGGGAAGCAACATCAATACATACTCCTTGTAAGGAATAAGATTTGGGTGTTTCGTATCCCACTCGCCTTTGATCTGACTGATCACGAGAGCAGAATCTCCGAAGACACTTAGAAACTTAATCCTTAGGTCAATTGCTGCTCGAAGACCCATAATGCATGCTTCATACTCCGCCATATTGTTGGTGCAGTTGAAACATAGTCGGGCGGTAAACAGAGTATGAGAGCCTTTAGGAGATATGATCACAGCACTAATGCCATTACCCAAAGCGTTCGAAGCTCCATCGAAGTACATAGACCATCTGGATCCTTCCTCAGGTCCTTCATCCGGTCCAAGTATCTCATAATCAGTCACTACCATGATATTCTCGTCCAGAAATTCAAAGTTCATAGACTGGTAATCATCCACCGCCTGATATGCCAAATGGTCTGCCAATACACTTCCCTTGATTTCCTTTTGAGTCGTGTACTGGATGTCATACTCAGTCAAGATCATCTGCCATCTTGCTATTCTTCCGGACAAAGCAGGCTTTTCGAAGATATACTTGATTGGATCCATTTTTGATATCAACAGAGTAGTGTGAGTCAGCATATACTGTCTCAGCTGGCGAGCAGCCCATGCCAAAGCGCATCAAGTTTTCTCAAGCAGTGAGTATCGGGTCTCACAGTCGGTAAACTTTTTGCTAAGGTAGTAAATAGCATGCTCTTTTCGGCCAGACTCGTCATGCTGCCCCAGCACACACCCCATTGAGTTATCGAGTACTGTCAAGTATAAGATCATAGGTCTCCCTTCAACTGGTGGCATTAGAATGGGTGTGTTGTACCCCAAAATTTGCCCTCCCATATTCTCAAAGAAATTTCCAAGTCAAGTCACAAAATTCCCCAAGGGTTATGCAGTTCAACTGTCTCCTATACAGTCAAAACTAGGGTTTGTGTTCTGATCAAGAGAATGAAGTTTTCAAAGGCCCAATCAAGTCTCATATGCCTACAAATATGGTCAAGTATCCTCATAGCAAGTTTCAAGGCATTCAGC
Source organism: Vicia faba (assembly GCA_948472305.1). Lineage (NCBI taxonomy): Eukaryota > Viridiplantae > Streptophyta > Magnoliopsida > Fabales > Fabaceae > Vicia > Vicia faba. The sequence goes on from OX451739.1 coordinate 1,195,623,161, forward strand.
ACAAAATTGCACAGTCAAAAACCCTAATTGCACTACAGTCAACTGTATGGGCAAAATGGTCATTTGACAGTCAAAAGTTCAAATTTTTGGTCAACATACCATTTTGAAGCCACAAACATCATTTTATCAATGCTTGATCATGATTCTCAAAATTTGGCTCAGAAATCATCAAAGATGCAAAAGTTACTATATTTGGACAGCTGAAAAAGTCAACTAAAATTGACCAGGGCATAACTTTCACATGGATTATCAGAAAAATTCCATCCAAAGCTCATTTTGAAGAGAAGGACATTTCCTACAATTCATCTTCATATTCCAAGTCCAAGAAATGCTCTCACAAAAAGTTATCAATTTCAACATTATAGGTCATTTTCAAAAGTCAACAAAAAGGGACTTTAAGTCAAAGGCCATAACTTGAGATTGGTAAATCCAAATGACATGGGACCAAAGGCATTGGTTAAAGGACTCAAAGACCTTTCCAAAATGTCCAAGAACATGTGAAAAGCTTAAAAATTGAGCAAGTTATGCCTTGTGGAAGTTGGGAAATTTTTGGGAATTTTGAAAAGTCAACAATGGTTCAAATGACCTAAAAATGCAAATGGGCCCATTTTTCTTCCATGATTCATCATTCTAAGCCTATGCACGACCACTTGGCCCAAAGGGAAGTATTTTCTCATTTTTTAGTTATATTAATATTAATTCATTTAAATCATTTAAATATGTAGAATATATAAACTTGACCTAAAAAAATCTTTTTATGCACATTCTAGACTCAAGATCTCGTGCACATCCCAATATGGCAAGATTTGGTTGATTTGAGCATGATTGAACAAAAATGCACTTGAAAAAGATATGAAAAAGATATAAGGAAATCAAATATTGAAAACAATGAATGGAAGAGATTTGATCCAATTTTCTTAACCTAATGCCTTCACTATATGATCAGGAATCAAAACCTAATGCTAAAACACTGAAGGCTGCGCAGAAAACCAAAGTTCAAAACTTGAAAATTCTTGCAAAAAGTTCAAAACTGAAAAGTATTCTAGAGGTCGATTCAAGGCTCCAAACTTGGTTCAATAGCTTCCTTGACAATCTCTGAACGTGTGCCAATCAAGAACAACAACCAAAACGCAAAGAATTGGTATAATGACTCAAAACTGTACAGATGAAAACTTGGAGTCGTGCATCATGATTTAAGCATCTTTCTTAAGTTTTATTTGTTGATTCATGATTGTTATTTTGTTCTGAAGCTAACTAATGCCTTTGATTGAATTATTACACGTTATATTCAATTCCACCATGTTTGAGATTCTAGGGTTTGCAGGTTTTAAAATTGGGGTTTCCCAAACCAAGTGAAATTAGGACTCAGGGCTATGACCATTGCAATCAGCATACTCCAACGAACAAGAAGCATTAGTCGCGATCAATTTATATACACTATAGCGCTAATCGCTATTTTTCCAAAGGCAGCCTAACACCACACCTGGAAAACCGTTGCCTTCGTTCTTCATGTTTCAGGGAATGGAGACGATGATGCCATGTCAAGCGAGGATTGGCTAATTCAAAAGCTCGCGCCAAAATTCCACTAATGCGTTACTTTCTCTTTTTAATATTTGTTTGTATATTATATATCAAATTGGTTAAGTGGCTCAGCTGGCAAGTTATCAACGCATTGATGTCCAAGACCTGGGTTCGAACCCCAGGTCTACTTTACTTCAATATTCTTTTTCAACGTATGTTCAGGTGTAGGCATGACTTTGTGGATCACCGTATACTCACCATATCCACCATATCAAGCCAGCCACGTGCTTAATGGAACCAGATCAAGGGTTGTGTATTGAGGGACACCATGAGGACGAGTCAGCATGCATGCACGTGGCCTAGGAAAGTCAACAAATTCCATGCTTGTTGGGCCAGATTTGCTAAATCCACACCTCACCATTTGGGACTACACCCCCACCCTGGTTTGCAAATGTTTTTATTTTTTCTCATATTTTTTTTTAATTATTATTTTTATTTGTTTTATTGTTTTAGTTTAATTCATCATTTTTACAATGCATAAAAAATACAGAAAAAAATCAGAAAAAGATAAAAATATAATAGATTATTTTATTTTATTTTAATATTTTCATAAATAAATTAATATGTAATTATTTAGTTTAATTAGGTTATAACATTAATTCTTTTTTAAATAAAAATCCAAAAATATGTAGAAATAGGTTTAATTAATTTTGATTCCTTTTAATTTCCCTTTTTACAATAATAATGTTTATTTTATTTATTTTCTATAATTAAATTTTGCATGTAAATTAACTTAGATTTAAATTAGGTTAACAATTCAATATTTTCACAATAAACTCAAAAACCATTAGAATTAGGGTTTGACGCTTCATTTTAATCTTAATTAATTATTCTTTCTATTAAATCTTAAAAAATACAAAAAAATACTAAAAAAACATTTTCTTTTAAATTTTAATTCCTCATTAATTTTAATTGTTTGCAAAAGGGTCCAGCGCCCACATTTTTAATTATTTTATTTCGCGCATTTACTTTATTGCTTAAATAATTATGTACATGTCCCAAAACCTTGTAACAATTTAACTTTTCGCACTTTTATTTTATTGCTTTATTTATTTTCCGTCAAATCGGGTCCGGTTTAATTTTGGCGATGTGGACCCGCGCCCTTTGTAATAGCCTTAGATTTATTTTCCCGTAAACTTTATAATTGTTAACAAAAGCATGAAAGACTGTATGGACTTAAAATAAAATCAAGCGTAGAACACCAATAAACATGACAAGACAAATATCAATGAAAACGACACACGGTTCGCACACACCACCCCTAGGGTACACCTCACTGTTGCCTTTCGAAAGGTGATCGTCGAGTAGAGGATGTCTTAGTAAGTCCTCATGATCCGGGAACCTGGCATGAGGGTAGCTTCTAAGGTGTCTTCCCATTGCTCTGGTGATCACCATGTCCCGAACCTCGAATTGACCCGAACACCTCCAACGGTGGTGCTACCTACCTCTCAATGGTGGGATGGCATTACTTTAAAGGACATTTACACAGACGAATTCCTTAGGGTAGGTAGACGACTCTAGATACTTGCTCTAATTTCAAAACAAATTCAAAAAATACTTTTCACACCAACACATTTTCAAAAAGCTTTCGAAAGCAATTTTTCAAACACTCTTGAGGACTGATACAAGAGTCAAACTGGAATTTTCAAAGAAACTTTTTAAACCCACAGTTGAAAAGCAAACAGACCATTTTTGAAAACACAATGAGCAAGTATCTAAGAGCCCATGGATAACCATGGATAGAAAGGGTGCTAACACCTTCCCTTTCTATAACCTACCTCCCGAACCGAGAGCAATCTCTTTAAGGAATTTTTCTGTGCTTTTGTCCTTTCCATTTGGAGAAAATAAAAGACGGTGGCGACTCTTGCTTCCGCGACATTTCGCGAACCAGCGTTAAACAGTCAGTTCCAGATCCACCGATCACAGGGTGGATCTTGGAGATACTCTTTGATTCTTTCGAAAGCGGCCTGAAATTCATCATTCCAACGTACCACTTGATCTTTCTTCAGTAGCTTGAAGATTGGTTCACAAGTAGCAGTTAGGTGCGAGATGAATCGGGCAATGTAGTTCAGTCGTCCCAGAAAGCCTCTGACCTCCTTCTCTGTCTTGGGAGCTGGCATCTCTTGTATGTCTTTCACTTTGGCAGGGTCCACTTGAATACCTTTGTCGCTCACGACGAAACCCAGTAGTTTACCAGACCTCACCCCGAAGGTGCAGTTGTTTGGGTTCAATCTCAGCTTGTACAACTTCAATCTGTCGAACAACTTCTGTAGATGGTCAAGGTGTTCTTCCTCAGTCTGGGACCTTGCAATCATATCGTCGACGTATACTTCAATCTCATGATGGATCATGTCATGAAACAAAGCAACCATGGCACGTTGATATGTTACCCCGACATTCTTTAGTCCAAAAGGCATGACCTTATAGCAAAAGGTACCCCACTGAGTAACAAAAGTGGTCTTCTCCATATCTTCGGGAGCCATCTTAATTTGATTATATCCGGAGAAACCATCCAGAAAGAAGAATACCTTATGCTGGGCATTATTGTCAACCAGAACGTCGATGTGAAGTAGAGGGAAGTCATCCTTAGGGCTTGCCCTGTTCAAATCCCTGTAGTCAACACACATTCGGACCTTACCATCCTTCTTTGGTACTGGAACCACATTGGCCACCCACTGAGGGTAAGAAGTCACTGCTAGGAAACCGGCGTCAAACTGTTTCATAACTTCGGCTTTGATTTTCTCGGACATCTCTGGGCGCATACGAAGAACCTTCTGTTTTACCGGAGGACAGTCTTCCTTGGTAGGCAGGCGATGAACCACAATGTCAGTATCCAAACCAGGCATATCTTCGTAAGACCAGGCAAAGATCTCAACATAGTCATGCAGCATCTGAATCAACCGCTGCTTCACACTAAGCTCCAGATTTGCACCGATCTTGACTTCCTTCTTGTCTATTTCAGTACCCAGATTCACTGTTTCCACCGGCTCTTCATGCGGCTGAATGGCCCTCTCTTCTTGGAGTAGCAATCTTGCAAGTTCACCAGGCACTTCGCAATAATCTTCACCTTCGTCTTCGGCTAAGTTGATCGGATTTTCAAAGTCATAACTGGCAGTAGCAGGATCGTTACCAGTGAGATCCAGAGTGGATGCAGACCTGTATACGTGAGTGTGTGTAAAATAGCTGTTTTGCAATATATAATAAAGAAAAACAAAGAGCACAAAATTTGAAATGCAAGAAACGTCCAATGCTTTTATTAATGATATATGAAAATGGCACACAAAAGCCCTCACAAATGAAGCTACGGTGCCCCGGGTAAGACACAGGGCCATAAAGTTTCACAACATTGTCTGTTACAAATTCAAAACAAAGAGTTCATTACTGGTTAACAAAAGTAATAGGGATGAAGTCCTTTGCTGTCCAGTTGTTTGGTCCACCGTTGGTCGTAGGATAGATCCAGCTGTCGAATTCAGACTCATCCACATCATCTTCAATGGAACTTACTCCCGAGTTGCTGATGAACACAGGAGGTCTTCCAATCCTTGCACTTCGAACAACCCTTTGAGCTTCCTTCTCGATAACAGCATGGGCATCTTTTAAGGAAGCCATCTTCATAGGAGAATCTTCAACCACAGTCTCGGCTGATGCCAGTGTCTGAGGAACCTCTTCAAAATGCTGAAAGGGGGTCTCAATGAATTCCCCATCCATTTCTACGTATCTGAACGAGTTGAGGTGGCTGACCATATACTCTTCCTCCCCTTGTACTGTCACAATCTTTCCTCTGACTAGGTACTTCAGCTTCTGGTGGAGCGTTGAGGTTACAGCTCCAGCTTTGTGGATCCATGGACGACCCAGCAAACAAGAATAGGATGGCCGAATGTCCATCATGTAGAATGTAGAATTGAAGACTTGAGAACCAACTTTAATTGGAATATCAACTTCACCATGCACCATCCTTTTAAACCCGTCAAAGGCCCTGACAATGATGTTACTTGGCTTTAGCTCCAACCCTTCGCAATCCTACCGATCTAGAGCCTTCTTGGGCAAGACGTTCAGTGAGGAACCAGTATCAACCAACACATGTGCAAGAGTAGTGCCCCTGCATTCAATGGAGACATGCAGGGCATCGTTGTGGTTCTTCCCTTTGACAGTCAAATCGGCATCGGAGAAACCCAAACCATTATCAGCAGTTAATTGGCCACACAATCGGTAAACTGATCAATCGATGTCTCTTGTGGCACGTGGGCAGTCTTCAGGAAGGTAATCAGAGCCTTAGCATGGGCCTCTGAATACAACAACAGTGACAACATAGAAATCTTGGATGGGGTTTTCCCCAGCTGCTCAACTACATTATAATCACTCTTCTTAATAATCTTCAAAATCTCTTCCATCTCCTGTTTGGAAGCTTCAACAGTAATAGTCTTCGGTGCCTCCGTCTGGGCAGGCATATCAGTGGTGATCCCTTTGCCCCGAGCGTTAGATGACTCGGCGACAGGGGTAAGGATAGGAACTTGATCAGGAATAGTGATAGGTACACTTGCAGGTGTAATGACAATAGGTCTTCGGACAGTTGGTGGAGCAATATCAGGTGAGAAAAGTCTACCGCTGCAGGTGACTTTAGCAGGTCCAGTAATGTTGCTGACGCCGGTATCAGCATCCAACTCTTGCTTAACTCCTAGAACATAAACATCTTCCCCATAGTGCCAAGGGACAGCTTTGTCAGAGGTGTAGGGGATGGGCCCCGGAACAGTGATGATTACAGGCGCGATCTTCGGAACAGATGTAATTCTAACAGGCTTCCTCGAGGGAACCTTGGAAGAATTGTCGAAAATGGTAATAATGGAAATTCTTCAGAATGAACGGAAGGAACAACAGTCTTTTCAAACAGGATCTCCTTATTATCCATCAGGTTTTGGATACCTGACTTCAGAAATGGGCAACCAGTAGGTAAAACAGAACACATATGGCAACTTTCGCCACATCCCCGAAATAAACCGGCTAGCAACAGGTTCTTCTTGACAGTCATCATAGGGGTAACAATATCATCCACAGAAACTACAAACAAGTCTTACTCTACAGCATTTATTCCATGTTTGGGCATGTGAGCAGTTACAACATTGGGCCTCTCGGGTGCCTCAAACTCAATCTCCTTTGCATCAATTAGGTCTTGCACCCTGTTCCTTAAAACCCAACAATCATCTGTATTATGCCCCGGGCTATCAGAGTGAAAAGCGCAGCGGGAATTAGGGTTGTACTTTGGTGATGTGGTACTTGGATTCTTCGGAGCTTCTTTTAGAGTCACCAGATTGGTCTTCAGCAACTGTGGCAGAATCTGAGACAAAGTCATGCTGAGACGAGTGAATTGCCTTCGAGGTCTCTCGTCCTTTTGTTGATTGTGATGCTGAGGGGCACCAACAGGTTTTGAAATAACAACCGCATTGACAGCTTGGCGGTGTTCAGGTATATTCTATCTTCTCGAACTGTAGACATCACTTGACTCTTTCTTAAATGGTTTCTTTTCGGTGCTCGATGAGGCACCCTTCTGTATTTTCCGAGCCTTAATACCAGCTTCAATTCTCTCACCAGTCAAAATAAGATCTGTAAACCCAGCTGAAGAGCTTCCAATTAGATGGTTAAAGAATGGACCAGACAGGGTCCCCAAAAACATGTCAACAAGTTCACGATCAGCCAAAGGTGGTTTCACCCTTCCAGCAAGGTCTCTCCATTTCTGAGCATACTCTTTAAATCCTTCACCCGTTCCTATTGACATACCCTGGAGTTGGGTACGCGTAGGAGCGAGGTCGGAGTTATACTGATACTGCCTGTAAAATGCAGTAGCCAAATCCTCCTAGCTGCGGATACTGGCTCCGTCCAACTGATAGAACCACTCAAGCTGATTCCCTGAGAGACTGTCTTGAAAGAAATGGATCCACAAGTTCTTATCAGCAGTGTAAGGCTGGATCTTCCTCACATATGATTGGAGGTGCAGCTTCGGACAGGAAACTCTGTCATACTTGGCAAAGGCAGGTGCCTTAAATTTATGGGGAATCACCACCCCAGAGGATAGACCTAGATCTCCGAAGTCCATACCGGGCACCTTCTGTATTTCCATAGCGCTCAAACGGTGTTCCAACTGTTTGTACTTATCCTCAACAGGAGGATACTGTTCTTCATCATAGTCCATCTCGTTGTCGGAGACCATAGGGCTAAGAGCCCTCCTTTCTTGTGGACTATATTTCCCTCCAGATGAGGTGGTCAGATCAACTTCGTTCTGCAGCCCGTTTCCAAACCTGTGTCCAGTGTTGAACAAGATGGTCCTCTTCTTCTTCTTCTTCTTCTTCTTTTTCTCCTTCAGAATCAAGGTCTTCAGGTCTTGCTGACCCTTAGCTAGATTCATGAATAACTCTTGAAATTGGGCATTCTGGGCCTAGAGGGCCTTGATAGCTTGCTCAATTGAAGGTTCAGTAGACATGATGATTGTTGAAATAAACAGCGAAGAAGATAAGAGACCTGTAATGGGTACCTGCTTATGGAGTGCATGGGATGAAATGCGTATAATTATGATTTCAAAGACAATCGAGATTCAAATTTGTAAACAAGAAAGGAAACACACTTTATTAGATTTAAACTTCAAAATTTAAATTGTTCAACAAATTGCCCTTAGGCGTTACAAGAATAGAAATACTGAAAAGTGAATAAAAACTGTAAAAGAAATCATCAAAGATCCATCAATGCTCCCATGGTCTCTTCTTCTCAGTGCGGACATAATCATTCAGGATCCGCTCATTCTCTAACTGTCGAGTCAGCTTCTGGATCTTCTGCTCTTGTTCATTGAACCTCTCTCGGTAAGAATCCCGTTCTTCCCGCAGTTGCATCCAAGACCTCTTCAGTGTCCCAATATCAGTGGGCATGTAAGGGTGGAGAATAGTTGGAAGAACCCCCTCCTCATTAGCAACTTCAAGAGTAACAGGCCTGACAGCTTCATATGGCATACCTAGCTTCTGGGCACGGATGCGGACCCATCTGAGATATGGCTCCATTGGCAGAGAAGTATTTGGTCTCAACTCATGTGGGTCATATTGGTGAACTCTGTCCCAAGCCCTTATGAATCTACGACGTAACTCGTCGCTATCTCCTTGAAAATCAAAGATGATATGTGGTATCAACATCTCATGAGGCCATTCTTTTCTGGCTCTTCCAAATTGATGGAGAGCTAAGCATGGGTTGTAAGAAATCCCTCCATGGGTTCCGATCAATGGAACATTAGGATACTCTCCACAACGATTAATGACAGTCACCTCATCCATACTTTTGATAGTCCAGATAATGTCATTATTAGAAAGAGACATCACCCTATAAGCCCAGCCCATTCCTTCTTTGTTCTTCAGTACGGACTTAGGGAGGTGTGAAATAAACCACCTCGACAATAAAGGAGCACAGCACATCAAAGTTCCCCATTTTCGGGAAGTACGAGCATAGAGCTGATGAAGGATATCACCCAAGAGAGTGGGTACCAGATTCTGAGAGATGAAGATCTTTATGGCATTAATATCAACAAAAGTGTCAGGATTCAGAAACAATACCAGACCATAAATCAAAAGAGCCAGAATGTCCTCGTACACCTTGAAGTCTAAGCTGTCCCAAAAGTAATTAGCCTTGTCAACCAAAAACTTAGTCAGAAAACCTTTAGCTCCACTTCTAGTCTCCCAGTTAGCCATTACCTCCTCCTTGGTCAAGTGAAGGGTTGCAGCAATTTCTTCGGGCTTAAGAGTCTTTTCCAACCAGTAAACAGAGTTTGTTCCAGGACGGAGATACCGAGCATCTCAGAGAACTCTTCTCGGGTAGGAACCAACTGGAAGTCCTGGAAAGTAAAACAATGGTACAACGGATCATAGAATTGGACCAGGACACTCATCATTTGTTCGTCCAATTTTGAGGTGACCAAACTGAGGAGAGAACCATGCCTTCTGATGAAGGAAGTAGTGTCTGGAATCCTGACAACCAAATCTTTAAGCAGGGTAGGTACTTGGACAAAGTTGATCCGGATAACATTCCTACGCATGGGCATCATGATGACCTACAAAACAATGCAAAGATGAAACCCTCTTGTCTTTGAAATAGGTTAGTCCTTATGCAAGATGTATGCAATGTTATGATGTCATGATGTCATGATAAAGGCACACCACAAGTATCCATAAAAAGCAAACATGGTAAAGGCACACAAGTCACACAAAAGAGCCCTTAGATTTCAGGCTGGCATGGAGCTTAGGTTCTACCCTCTTTCAGTTCAGTTGGTTAAGACCTGTCCTAAAAAATAGTAATCGGGTTCTAGAGGATCTCAATATCACTGACTACCCTCAATCAGTCATAATTCCAGTTTAGCAACCTTTTCTTGCGGCCGAAATCATCGCGAGAGTTTAGTCTCAATGAGTGTAGCATACTGCTACTGTTCTATGGCCAAGTTGGTCAATTTAAGGTTCTAAGTTCAGTTGGTGCTTAATGACTCCTTAGAAGACCCATATTCTCCTCGTTCCAACACAAGGGATATCGGTACAGACCAAGGTGCCACACCAACGTAGCTACTGCTTCATCCGTGTCGGTCTACGCCGGACAAATCCCTCACAGTTTATTGCTACTTACCTAAAGGGTATCCCCAAATCCGGGTTAGGATCTATAGAACTCCGATACAAGCCCATAAAATTAAAGCATACAAAGCATACAATTGAAAACACAAGTGATCTATTCCTAAGGTACACCTCACTTATAGAATGACTCCCCAGCAGAGTCGCCAGTTCTGTGATCGGTGGGAATGAGAACTGGCTGTTTTGGAATGCTGGTTCGCGTTTGCATTTGTTTTCGCAAAATGTCGTGGTGAGCAAGAGTCACCACCGTCTTTTATTTTATCCAACAAGGAAAGGACAAAAGCACAGAAAAATTCCTTTTTGAGATATTTCTCGGGTTTGGGAGGTAGATTATAGAAAGGAAAGGTGTTAGCATCCTTTCTATCCGTGGTTATCCACGGGCTCTTAGGTACTTGCTCATTATATTTTCAAAAGTTTGCTTTTCTTTGTGTTTGAAAAGATTTTTGTTGTTTGAAAGGGGTGTAAGTGCGAAAAGTTTTGTTTTGTTTTTAAAAGGAGCAAGTACTTAAGAACCATCTACCCACTCAAAAAGGGAATTAAACTGTGCTAATGTCCTTTGGGTAACGCTATCCCACTATTGAGAAGTAGGTAGCATCGTCGTTGGAGTTTAAGGGTCAATTCGATTAAGGGACGTGTGGTCACTAAAGCAATGTTAGGACGCCTTAGCGGTAACCCTAATATCCTGGATCATTTTTCCGAGGCAACCGTTTCGAGGCAACTATGATCTTTGGACAAGAGGGCGACCTCTAAAACTTCCTATACTTAATGACCATGTTCGAGGCAACCAAGTGAGGTGTACCCTAAGAGTGGCATGTGCGAGTGTATTATTTTTCAGTTATATTATCTTTGTACATGTTATGGTGAGCTACTGTTGATTTTAGGTTAAAGATTAATCTTGTCATGCATTGCCTAGTTATCAAACATCTAACAGTTAATAGTTGCAGAATGTAAATTGTGGAAAATAAATCTAAGCTATTACAAGGCGTCGGGTATTTACATCGCCAAAGACAAACCCTTTTAAAATTAAATTGCGAAAAATAAATAAAAGCGGTAAATAAATAAATAAAGTCCTAAGTTAAGACTATTACATTCCCCAAGTAGTTACAATATTGAAATATGGATCAAAAATATTTCGCGCGCGAGAAAATTAAATCGGAGTGTCCTAGGGTTTTGACCCTTTTATTAAATAAAGCATATTTTTGTTATTTTTGAATTAAAAATTAGTCTAAATTAATAATTGAATTAATTAATGAAATGAAAATATTTTGGGTTTTATTTTAATTAAGGAAATAAAATAAGAATGATTAAAAAGTTAATAAAAATCCTAATTCTATATTAATTTTAATTTAATGCAAAAGATATTAAAATTGTACCTAATTAAACTAAATAAATAAATTAATTGTTATTTACAAAAATAAATAATAAAATTAATGGAATTAATAAAAATATTATTTTTGTTATTTCTGATTTTTTATGAAAAAGTGAATTGGTTAATTAATTAATTAAGATAATAATAATAATAAAATAGAAATAGAAAAATAATGAAAAGAAAATAAAAAAGGAACAAACTCAGGGGGGGGGGGGGGGGGTGGGCCTGAAGAGGGTATTTGAATGGAAATTCCCAGGCCCAGAACGTCCAGCCTTGTTGGACTTTTGGAATCCAATACGTGCAATCTGGGCCCCTGGATCTGATCTGAAATCCATCTGGCAAGTGGATCTTTTGAGGTGCATGATGGACCATCCTTTGAGAATTGCACATGAATACCTGAAGAAAAAACAAATAAAGTGTTTTGGGGGACCTGGGATTCGAACCCAGGTCCTAATGCTCACATGCCAGCGTGCTTAACCACCCAACCAAACTGCTCATTCGTTATAATAATACAAAACAAATAATATATGGAAAAAACATTTACTATGCCTGAAAAATAAAAAAATTTGGCGCGCTGTTTAAACCTGCCAATGGGAAGAGGACGCGTAGTCGTCTTCTTCGTTGAAATAACCAGGTTTTTACCTGCGGATTTTGTCCGCAGCTAAATTCCTAGGTGTGTCCTAGAATTCACCCTAGGCCATAGAAATGCAATCCAAAGCCATGGCTGACTTCGTCTCTCCTTCCTGAGTATCCCTGTACCAATTATTCACCTTGATTTTGCATGTACACAAAATTCCTAAAAACGAAGCAAGGAAACCCTAGGTTCGGGTATCACATTAAAAGCCATGGAAATAAAATTGAATGATGCAGAAAGCTTCGAAATCAAGCATGGATCAAGAATATGTTAATATTTGGTCAAAAAGATGCAAGAATGAGGAGTTAAATTTTCATGTGCAGAGGCATATTCAGGAATACTTACAGCGTGTTACAGGTGGTCTTAAGGTCCGGTTTTGGTTGCTATAGCTTCACAAGATATCAGGCAAGGGAGTAGCGTTGAGTTTTTGCTTTGAAAATGCCCCCGAACAAGAATTCGATCTCCACTTTTTCAAGGTGTTTTTCAATTCTAAATTGGCTATTTTTGTAGTGCTTTGTGCCTGTTTTTAGGTCTGCCTCTCTTGTGTGCATATAATAGAATGTGTTCAGGTTAAAACTTGGGCATTAAACCATATGCATTGAAGAATCAAGGTTTGCTTTTGATCACCATAACCAAGTTGCCATATTTGCATCAAATCTGAGATTTTGTGCTTGTTTTGACTTGGCACGAGTTTGATTGAGTATCACATGATATTTGAAAGTTGTAATGATCACAAGAATCCTCTTACATCAATTTTTAGATTTTATTTGATTTAATATTGATTTAAAATGAATTAAATCAATAAAAATTAAATAAAATAGAAAAATAAATGAATGGACATGAAACGAAGTATGGGACACGTGTGTGGCATGAAAAGACTATATCAAGTGGAAAAAAGTGGGCCCTTTTGTCAAAAATTGGAGTTTTGAGGATAGTTGACTTTTGGCAAATTTGGAAAAATGCCAACCTTCAACAATGCATAACTTCTTCAATTTTGAACTTTTGGAGGTGTTCTTGGACTTTTTAGAAACCTTGAGATGTCCTATAATCAAAAGTTTTGGTCTCATCTCATTTTGATGTTCCATGATCAAGTTATAAGCTTTGGAAAAAAAGGTGTTTTTGTTGACTTTCAAAAATGACCTATAATGTCCAAATTTGTAACTTTTTGTGAGTGCATTTATTGATATTGGGGTGTGAAGATGGATTGTAGGAAATTGCATCATATTAAAAAAGAGCTTTGGATGGGTCATTTCTCATAAAGTATGAGAAAGTTATGCTTGGTCAAAGTTGAGTTGACTTTTCCTGCAAAACCCTAATTTAGCAACTTTTGAATCTTGATGAATCTTTGAGCAATCCTTGATGAATCATGATCAACCCTTGATCAAATGATGAATTAACCTTCAAAATGAGAATTTTGACAAAAAATCTTGAGGTTTGACTGTATTTGGGAGACAGTTGACTTTTGCCCTAACACAGTCGATTTTTGGGTCTCTTGAGTAATTGACTGACCAAACTTCCTCTGCAAGGCTTGAAATTTGACATGGATGAACTTAAGAACATATTAGGACATTGGGGAAAACTTGAGGTCATTTGGATGTGAGGACCTTGATGCAACACAAAACCTTAATTTTGACTTGACTGCCTTATGAGGTGATTTGACTGTCCAAACCTTGAGCAACTTGAGCAACTTGAAGCTTCTTCTTGACAAGTATTGAGGAATATGGGAGGGAAAATTTTGGGATACAACAATACCTTTTGTAGCTTTTCTGTGAGAAGTGAGATTTTGAGATGAGAGGCTCCCCGGTGACGGGCTAGGCAAGGAGGAAGAGATGATGGCGAAGGATGCACACTTTTGGTACTTTTTCTTTGTCTATCCTGTTTTCTGAATGAGGATGATGTTGCTTCTGACTTTGATGATGATTATTGCTTATGAAACTTTGATGATGATTATTGCTTCTGAAACTTTGTTTTGTTGTTGGTTGATGATGATTGTTGGCTTTTGAAACATTGTTTTGTTGTTGGTTGATGATGATTGTTGGCTTTGGTTTTACAGTTGAAGGTTGTTTCTCTTTGTTTTGGATAAATTGGTTAGTTTGCAGGCTTGTTGGCTTTACAGTTTATAGGCTTTGGCTTTACAGTTTGTAGGCTTTGGCTTTACAGTTTGCAGTCTTTTGTTGTTGTGATGGAAAATGATGGTTTGAATCTTTTGCAGTTTTGGTTCTGCAAGTTTTGGGTTTGAAAATGGTTTCAGTTTTTGGTATTTTGACTGTTTTTGGTTTGATAACAGGTTTGGAGGTTTGTAAATGGCTATGCAGGTTTTGAACTTTCTGCAGTTTTAGGATTTGAAAGCTTTTTGTTTTTGTCCTGGTTACAGTTGTGGTTTTTGCAGGTTTGGAGTTTTTGTGGTTTGAGAGTTTTTGTGGTTTGAGAGTTTTTGTTTACAGTTTGGCTGTTTGTTTTGTGAGTTGGTTCACAGGTTTTTGGCAGGTTTTGTGTATTTATTGCAGTCCTGTAACTGAGTTATGCAGGCTTTTTGTTATTGTTGCTGTTTGAAACTGGTTTAACAGGTTGTTTTGACAGTTTGGTTGTTGGCTGTTTGTTTGACAGTGAGTTACAATTTTTTTTGTTAACAGGTTGGGAGTTTTTGTGGGTTTGACAAGCTTTGTTTGTATTGAACTGTTGAAGGTTTTGAAGAGTTGTTCTTGCAGTTTGGTTCTGCAAGTTTGAAAAATGTTTTTGGTTGTCAAAACTGCTCTCTCCTCTTCTTATAGTTTTTTATGGTATTATATCCTAATTGCTTTTATTTTGTAACTTGTGACAGAGTAGCAAAACTGCACAATCCCAACAAAATAGGTGATATCTTTTCTCTATCTCCTCTCTCAATGATAAAAGCAGAAATGCTTTTTTCACTTTTTCTGAAAAGTTTACCACAATTTTTGGAAAATGATGAAAGGCTACATGAAACAAGCCCCCTTGCTTGTTATTTGGTTCACCATACTGCTTTGTAACTTTTTTTGCTATGCTGCTGTGTGCATTTGTACTTGCCCTACTGCATTATACTTGTCCTAGCTGTTGCTGCATTGTTTAGTTTTCTTGACATTTACTGCTTGCATTTTGTTGCAGTCTGGTTTGCTTGTTTGTGCTGCATATAGTTTGCCATGCTGCAGCCTTGTACTTGTCTTGTACTTGTCTTATTTAGTTTGTAATGCTTGGCCTTGTTTAGTTCAGTTTGGCGCCTTGTTTAGTTTGCCAAGGCAACTTGTTGCATTGTTTGGAATATGTTTCCATTTGGACCATTTGCTTTGCATTCTTATTTTTCTTTTTGTGAACCAAGAAGAGCAATCTTCTTGTGATTTGCAAAGAGAAAAATAAAAACATGATGAAATGAAAATAGCCCCTCTGATTAAAAATGGCAAACTTTAATGATGAACATTTTTCTTTCTTTTTTTGAAATTTTTATTTATGTTCAATTAATTGTACTAATCTTTTTTTCTGTCTTTCTTTCATGTGAGCGTAATTTGGATGGTGACAAAGCAGAGGAAGCAGGAGACTTTATGGCGAGCATGGGAGCAATGGAAGCTTAGGCTTAGATTTGTAACTTAGAGAGATTTTCCATTAGTTGTAATAATTTATTTTTCAAGTACTATAAGTTGTAAAACCTACAACACTTGAATAATAAATTATTTTTGTATCAACATCTAAAATAAATGAAAAAAGTCTTTGTGAGAGCATGGGAGCAATGGAAGCTTAGGCTTAGATTTGTAACTTAGAGAGATTTTCCATTAGTTGTAATAATTTATTTTTCAAGTACTATAAGTTGTAAAACCTACAGTATTTGAATAATAAATTATTTTTGTATCAACATCTGAAATAAATGAAAAAAGTCTTTGTGAGAGCATCTGATATCCAATGTAATCCATTACTGTTAGTAACTTGTAATTCTTTCTATGCATCTTCACTAATTCTTTAAGATTCCCGATTAAAATAATTGAACTGCATTCCACTAATTCCAATCAAGAAAACTTAAACTCCAAGTAATCCAATAACTCTGTAATCTTGTACCCTTGCAACAGTACTCCAATCAAAACAACGCACTGTGTATTCCAATAAACAAGAAAACGTTTATTCCCTAAACAAGCAAATTTTTTGAAGAGACGCAATTTATCTGGTTAACCTGGATCAAGCAAACACTACCTTTTTCCAGTAAGCATGAAAATATGTGACAACCAATTGACTTTCTGAGAATTCAATTTCTTCTGAGAAATGCGAGAAAAACCCTAATTCTTGATTTACTGTCGTAGGAGAAAATCTGTCTGATCGATTCCTGAGCCATTCTTGAATACCTGAGAAACCCTAGGGCTGTGATTTTCTATAAAAGAGGGAGGGCAAATTTTGGGGTACAACAACAGTTTGGACGAGCTCGAAGGGACGGTCCTCATGAGTTGCTGCCTCCGGACATTGTCTTTGACTTCATGGGGGATGTTGAGGGACACACAGCAGATTCATACGAGCTTGGAATAGGATGCACAAGTCTGATCCACATGAGCAAGGAATGAAGACTTCTCACCCGATGCAACCGTATCTCCGGTGGGTTCGAGCCCATGCTCAAAAGCTGGGGATGCCATACAAAGCTGTTTTACCAGTGATTGTAGAGCATGCTGATAAAGAAGGGGTTCCTTGCACAGTTCTCCATCCTTATATGCCTACTGACATTGGGGCATTAAAGAGGTCTTGGATCCAGCTAAGGGAAGAACGAGACACTTACAGAGAGAAGTATCATGAGCAGGAACAGAAGATCCTGAAGCTTACAAGGCAGCTGGAGAATGAGAAGGTCCTCAACGACTATGTCTGCACAGGAGGAAAACGACCATGGGAGCGCTGATGTCTTTTGTTATTTCTAGTTTTGATTTACTTTTCAATTTTTCTTTTGTAACGCCTTAAAGGCATTTGTTAAACATTGTTTCAAGTTTGGATCTAATAAAAGTGTGTTTCATTTTGGTTTACAAATTTTAATCTCCCTAAAGTCTTTGAAATCATATCATACGCATTCCATTCCCATGCACCTCATTATAGGTACCCTTACAGGTTTCTCATCTTCTTCGCTGTTTATTTCAGCAATCATGTCTTCTGAAACGTCCACTGATCAAGCCATCAAGGCTCTACAAGCTCAAAATGCTCAGTTCCAGGAAATGTTCATGAACTTGGCCAAGGGTCAACAAGACTTGAAGACTCTTATCTTGAAGGATAAGAAAAAGAAGAAGAAGAAGACGGTCCTCCTGAATATGGGTCACAAATTTGGGAACCGGTTGAGACAAGAAGCTGATTTATCTCACTCATCTGGAGGGGGAGAGAATCAAGAAGAAAGGCAGGCTCCTAGCCCTGTTGTTTCTGACAATGACACTGACTTTGACGAAGACCAGTATCCTCCTGTCGAGGATAGGTATAAGCAACTCGAAGACCGGTTGAGCGCAATGGAGATCCAGAAGATACCTGGGTTGGACTTTGGAGATTTGGGTTTGACATCCGGGGTGGAAACAAAAGGTATAAACATGTAAGGGGTCAATGGTGAAATCAATGGAAATCAATGGAATGTATAAACAAAAGGGTGTATGCAAGAGGTCACTACTTTTTGACTCAAGGCAAACATGTAAGGGGTCAATGGTGAAATCAATGGAAACTTTTCAGAAGGTTATTTCCTTTTGAATCGAAGGAAGCTTTCAGAAGGTTATTGACTTTCTGAATCGAAGAAAACCAACATGAGGCCTTTACTTAATGAATAAAAGGACGCTATTTCAAAGGGAAACAAGACTCATTCGAAGCTTATATGAAGATCATTTCCTTATAAATCGAAGGAAGCTTTAAGGAAGTCCTAGTCCAATCGAAGGAGTCTTGAAAGAGACTAAAGTCCAAACGAAACAAGGGAAATCGAAGAAGGCCTGAAGGAGACCAAAGTCCAATCCAAGCCTTGTGAATCGAAGTAGATTTGCTGGGGACCAAAAATCTAATCGAAGCAAGGGAAATCATAGAAAACTTATTTTTCTCCAATTTTGTTGAAAAGATTATTTTTATCTATTTTTCCCTTTTTAACAGTTTCCTCCAATTGTACTTGTGCAAGCTTGAACTTTGAGAATACTTGTGAGAAATGTCTTGAGAAATGAGAGAGAAAATTTTGGGGTACAACACCCATAGAGTGAATTCATACATTCTCCACAGTTTTCCATCCAGAGTTCCAATCAGCATATTTCCTAAAATTCTCTTCCCCAACCGAGTTTTCCAAAACCAAAAAAGAAACCTTGTAAGAGTTATTCCCTGAAAGAATTCATTTCCCCAGTAAGGTCTTCAGAAAACCTTCCTTGGAAGGGATTATTTCCCCAATGGAATACAATATCCCCAGCTTAAGTTTACTTCTCGGACTACTACAAGTTAACAGACAAAACCCCTTTTCCCTAGAGGATTTGATACTATCCCCAAAAAGTTGTTGTGAGGTCTGGAATTCGACCAAATACCAGTTAACTTTATCCACCCTAGAAAAATTGGAAGTTTAATCATCTCTTTTATCCATAATCAGGGTATATAAGAATCAAATTCTCGAGTAAAGTAATGGTCAACTAAAGCTCTTGAATTCTACTCCCCAGGCAGAAGCCAACATTCCTTGCAGAATTTCTTCAAACAACGAACATGAATTCAAAGCAGAAGCACCCTAAACAAGTTTGAAGATACACATACTCTTCATCTCAAGCAGTAATCCCGTAATTCCCCAGCAATAGTCAGAGATTTATTTTCTCAAACAAAGATACACTTCAATAACATTTCATATTCATGCATCATGACATATGCATACGAAACATATAGCATAATCTCATTTATTTTGAAAACATCATTAAGAAATACATTTCATACATCATGGAATTGCATACAACTAATTCTTTAACTTTTCAGGAAAGATCAGTCACCAGATGAATACCATCGGCAACAAACATTTCATCAGCTGGCTCAGTTTAAATTGACCAATGATTTATCCTGATTCCGTTCCAGTAGAAAATTTCTCTGGTTCAGTTAAATCGCTCCTAAGATTTATGTTGATTCGTTATCCAGTTAAAGTTTATTCAAGACCTCTATTGGTTCAGTTTAAATCGACCAATGATTTATCCTAATTCCGTTCCAGTAGACACTTTCTCTGATTCAGTTAAATCGCTCCTAAGATTCATGCTGATTTGTTATCCATTTAAAGTTTATACAAGACCTCTGCTGGTTCAGCTTAAATCGACCAATGATTTATCCTGATTCCGTTCCGGTAGACACTTTCTCTGGTTCAGTTAAATTGCTGCTAAGATTTATGCTGATTCGTTATCTAGTTAAAGTTTATTCATTTCATCTGCTAGTTCAGTTTAAATCGATCAATGATTTATCCTGATTCCGTTTCGGTAGACACTTTTTTTGGTTCAGTTAAATCGCTCCTAAGATTTATGCTGATTCGTTATCCAGTTAAATTTTATTCAAGACCTCTGCTGGTTCAGTTTAAGTCGACCAATGATTTATCCTGATTCCGTTCCGATAGACGCTTTCTCTGGTTCAGTTAAATCGCTCCTAAGATTTATGCTGATTTGTTATCCAGTTAAATTTTATTCAAGACCTCTGCTGGTTCAATCTAAATTGACCAATGATTTATCCTGACTCCGTTCTGGTAGACGCTTTCTCTGGTTCAGTTAAATCGCTCCTAATATTTATGCTGATTCATTATACAATTAAAGTTTATTTAAGACCTCTGCTGGTTCAATTTAAGTCGACCAATGATTTATCCCGATTCCGTTCCCATAGACATTTTCTCAGGTGTATTTAAATTTCTCCTAAGATTTATGCTGATTCGTTATCCAGTTAAAGTTTATTCAAGACCTATGCTGGTTCAGTTTAAGTCGACCAATGATTTATCCTGATTCCATCCCGGTAGATAGTTTTTCTTGTTTAGTTAAATCGCTCCTAAGATTTATTCTGATTCGTTATCCAGTTAAAGTTTATTCAAGACCTCTGCTGGTTCAATTTAAGTCGACCAATGATTTATCTTGATTCCGTTCTGGTAGACACTTTCTCTGGTTCAGTTAAATCTCTCCTAAGATTATGCTGATTCGTTATCCTATTAAAGTTTATTCAAGAACTCTGCTGGTTCAGTTTACGTCGACCAATGATTTATCCTGATTCCGTTCAGGTAGGCACTTTCTCTGGTTCAGTTAAATCGCTCCTAAGATTTATGATAATTCGTTATCAAGTTAAATTTTATTCAAGACCTCTGCTGGTTCAATTTAAGTCGACCAATGATTTATCCTGATTTCGTTCTGGTAGACACTTTCTCTGGTTCAGTTAAATCGCTCCTAATATTTACGCTGATTCGTTATCCAGTTAAAGTTTATTCAAGACCTCTGCTGGTTCAATTTAAATCGACCAAAGATTTATTCTTATTCTGTTCCGGTATACATTTTCTCAGGTTTAGTTAAATCGCTCCTAATATTTATGCTGATTCGTTATCCAGTTAAAGATTACTCAAGACCTTTGCTTGGTTAAGTCTAAATCCACCAAAGATTTATTCTGATACTTCTTCCAATATCTATCAACTGTCGCCTTGGATGGCATCTATAAGCCCATCTCCAACAACTCTCCATCACCTCTCCAAATGGCATCTTTAAGCCCATTTTAGACGCAATCGACTAACACATTACTTCGTGCATCATCAAGTGCAAATTTCTGGGCACTCTAGTGTTCAATCATCTTCAACCTTTAAAGTCACGAATGGAGGACTCGCCAGTCTACCTCTTCAGGTTTAAGAAGATTGAACAGTGGCAGCTGTTGTACCCTAAAATTTGCCCTCTCATTCCTCAAGACATTTCTCAAAAGATCTTCATTGGCTCAAGCTTACACAAGTATTGACTAGGTTAAACCACCTCCTAAACACTAATGCCTCAAATTAGGGTTTTGATTTTCACAAGGACAACTGGACTGATGATACCTTAAATTACTTTCATGGATCAATATAGACCTCCAATAATAGTCATGTCAAGATTCAAGTCTTGAATCACAATTTTGCTCAGTCAATTGATCAGATGACTGAAAAATCAACTATATTGGATAAAAAGTCAATTGTGGTCAACCTACAGCCAAACTTCAAGATTTTTGACCAATATCAACATTTTTAAAGTCCTATGAATTATTTGATCAATTATTGATCACAATCCCTCAAGAAAAGCACTCAATTCATCAAAAGGGCAAAATGGTCAAAATTAGGGTTTTGATTGAGAATGATTGATTTTTGACTTTTGACCTAATACATGAATTTTTGTTTTGAAACATGATCTCAAGGATTCAAATACAACATGTTGACCTAATCTTATGGCTCAAATCATCTTGCAAAATCAATGGATTGATTGTTGAATTTTGGGCTAACTGATGAAATGTCAACTGATACACCAAAAGTCAAACTTTGACTTTTTGGTCAAATTTAAGTTTCAAAGATCACAATTCATCAAGACATTAAAAAAATATGAAGCTTGATCATCAAGAAATCAAGAAATTCAAAAGTCAATTTAAAAAGTCAAACTTTTCAAGACTTAGAAATTTTTCTAAGTGTTTTGTACATGATAATTTCACTATTTCATGCCAAATTTTCACCAAGATACAAGCTAATTTAAAGGAAAATTTCAACATGAGAGTTGTAGGTCTTTATGATATCTACAACTTTATTTTCTTTGGATCATATCCAAAAAATGCTTAGATATTGAGTTATTGGCCCATGAAGTCATGCACTTTTTCTTAAACACTTAGTAAAATTTTGACCTAGTTTAGGCAGATTTTTGTCCCAACTTCTTGGCCATTTTTCACATAGTTCCAATTTGATTTTGTAAAAGTGAAAAACATGAAAGTTGTAGAGTATGTTTCAAGCTTTTTAAAATGTCCAAGAACTTGAAGAGATAATTTTTAAGCTAAGAGAATCGAAGATAAGAAATTGGGAATCCATTCTTGAATTACAAGGCATTTTTGTGACGAACACTTGATCCAAACCCTAACCTATGCTGCATAACTTTACTTTGCAGGCTTCTAAATTGTGTTTCACTCCATAATTAATTTATTACACAACTTATAGAGTCATTGTCCAAGCATTTGAGTTCTTATCCGAGTTGCATTTCCATTAATGGCACAAAGTAACATTGTCATTCTAGTAAAGTTGCTTTAATCACAAAGTTAACTTGTCTTGAGCATTGCACATGTTATTTCTGCACAAGCATCCTCTACAAACTCAGAATAAACATTTCTAAAGTTTCTAGCCACCCTATAAGCCTTGTACCATGCCTTGGAAAGATGTTTGTCAAGTTTACTTCAAAAACAAGTCAAATATCCATAACTTGTGATCTTGTACTTTTGATCACCTCAAGCTCTCAAACCTTTTCCTATAAATTAAAGCATTATTTACAAGCCAAGCAAACGAATTCACAAGCCTTAAAACTCTCCCAAACTCCCTCAAATCAGAACTTACACCGAAACTCCATTTTTGTGGCATTCCTGACCTTGAACCTCCATCTCACAATCCACTTGTGCGTTTCCTCTCCAAATCAATCACAAACTTCTATAACACATATAGAAGTGATCGAAACCCTTGCTACACAACTTTAACATCATCTTCCTCATCTTCCATAACCAAAAACAAAGCTCTACACATTGACTTCTCCAAAATAATACAACCACTATCAATCTAGAGTAAGCATTGAATTAGCTTCCTAGAGATTTAGTGAAGCTATCTGTTGTACCCCAAAATATTCCCTCTCTTTTCTCAAGACTTTTCTCACAAAATTCCTACTGGGTCAAGGCTGCACAAGTACAATTGGATCATATTGGATTTCCAAGCATAAGGTCAAAGAGGAAACTATTAAAAGGGTAAAGCAGATACAAATGATTTTTTTTGAAGAAAAGAAATCTTCCTTCGATTCATTCTAGCTTCGATTGGGCATCTAGGCTTCCTTCGAGCAAGTTTGATTCATCCTTCAATTGGGCGTATAGGCTTCCTTCGATTCAGAAGACAAAGGCCTCCTGTTGTTGTCCTTCAATTCAAAAGATTAGTGGCTCCATACCAGCTTCCTTCGACTCAGAAGGAAAGGGCCTTCTGAAAGCTCCCTTCGAGTCAGAAGTTTGTGGCTTAATGTTAACCCTTTCGATTCAGAGGGAAATAACCTTCCAAAAGTATCCTTCAATTCAGAAGACAATGACCTCCTGCAGCTTTCCTTCGATTCAGAAGCCATTTTCCCCTTGTATGTTTCCTTCGATTCACAAAAGCCAGGACTTCCTTCAAGCCAGTATGCACAAGGCAAAAGCTTCCCCATAGCTAGCATTCACAAGGAAAAAGCTTTCCTATGGCTAGCATTCATATTAACACTCACAGGGCATTGGCTGTCTTTATGCTAGCTCTGATTGGGCAAAGTTTTCCTTTAAAATAACTTGCTTTTGATTCACAAGGGCAACACCTATCCTCTTGCAAGCTTCGACAGGGCAATGCCTATCTTCATTCTAGAACCCATAAAGTATTGGCTGTTTTCAAGCTGGCTTTGACTAGACAGGAACTCCCCTCATGATTGCTTCAATACCACTCTTGAAAACCTCCAACTCACATAGTTGGTGGCCCCTTCAAAGGACATGTACTAGTGTACTTGAAGGGCGCACATAGGTGTCCCATTCGAAGGGCATATCTTAATAGTCCAATCAAAGGATACGCATTTGGCCCCATTCGAAGGATGCACAAAAGACACATTGGTTAGGAATAAATATTATTGTCTAAAGAGAGGATCTGGTCGAAGGTTGGACTTATGAAGTCAAATTGAAGGATATGAAATATTCAAATATGCTTGCTGCCAAGTTCAGACCTGCTACACTGGTCACAACACTCCAAAATTGCTGCACAACAGTCCTGCTACGATGCTCCCATACTTGCACCAAATTGGCATACAAATACTGCACCTCAAAGACTACAAGAACAGTATACCCAATTTTTTAAAATTTCTTTTGTTTTCCGTCATAAACCTCAGCCAACTTCATCTATAAATAAGATGCTCCATGACACGTCTAAGGGGCGGGACAACACATCCAGAGGCTTTTGGTACCCGGGAAAAACTTTAATTGTGTGAGAATCATCAAACACTTAACACATTATCAAACCCAGATTCAAAAGACCATACCTTTGTTTCTGTCCCTTTCGAATCCAACACTAGAAACACAACACCTGTTTCTTTTCCCTTTCCAATCTAGGAACAACCCCACACTTTGTTTTTATTTCGAATCCAACAGAAGGAACACCACACCTGTTCTTCTCCTTCGTATCTAGAAACAACAAGTACATCCCCACTCTCCTTGACCTTCGAATTAAATCAAAGAAACACCACACCTATTTCTTTCCTTCGAATCCAGGAGCACCCAGGGCAGCAGCTCAAGGTCCAACACTTACATTCCCACATCAAGCAAGGTAAGTCCCCTTAACCTTAAGCTTTTTGTTTCAAACATAACATGTAAATAACATTTGCTCACTTTTTATTTCTATACTTTCAGTTGCATGCTTTTTCTTGTCCAAGTATATGGTAGAACTAACTTGTATAGGCCCCCAAATGAAAGAACAAGTTTTATGTGAAATGAAGCCTCAGGCTTCGCCTCCTTACTGCTTCACAGTCCAAATGAAAGAGTAAGAAGGGAGAAATGAAAGTTGTCCACACTGACTTCCAGGCCCAATCGAAAGAAGCAGCCAGAAGGTTGTCCATATTGACTCCCAGGCCTCAATCGAAAGAAGAACAAAGGAAATGGCTGAAGGTTACTTGCTCACCCTAACATTCCTGCAATCGAAGGAAGCAGAAAGGCAGAATCGAAAGCTTCCTACACATGTTGACTTCCAGGCCAAATCAAAAGGAGCCAGAAGAGCAAAATCGAAGGATGTTGCTGCCTGAATCGAAAGGCTTACTTTCCCTTCTTTTATTTTGTTTTGTCTTTTCATTTTCTTTCTATTCAATATGGTTGTAATAGTGTAGGATATTTATGTTTTTCATTTTTATTGCTTTATACAAATGTTAGTAATTAGGATGTATGGCAAGATAAAACCAACAAGTAGACAACCCAAAAATCAAACACAAAATTCATGCAATCAAACACACTTTGCACACATGCACCACTAGGGTAGTCCCACTTGTTGCCTCGGAAAAATAGTCACATCCCTCGAATATGGGCGTTTTAGCAATGACCCTCGATGTTGCCTTCGATAAACGATCTAGTCCCTAAACAAAAATTTCTAAAACGTCTCATAGGTTGCCTTCTATGACTATACGAACGACCCACGCCCGTCCCTTCACATCCAACAATGGGGATTCTTATCAATCAATGGTAAGATAGCAACATCTAAAGGAAGAGGAAAAGAACAAAGACCTTTTGAGTAGGTAGGACGCTCTTAGTTGCTTGCTTGCTCACAATAAAAAAACCATTTACACACCAACACTTTCAATTGAAACATCTTCAAAAGTTAAAGCTCTTTGTACGCATTCTTATAGAGACGAGAATCATTACAAAGACACTTTTCAAAACCACTTTCAAAAACACATTCCACAAACACCTCTTTGAACTATTTTCAAAACCAACACTTTGTACGCATTCTTATAGAAACGAGAATCATTACAAAGACGTTTTCAAAATACTTTAAAACCCACACCACAAAGCACATTTTCAAACAAAAGTAAGTGATCTAGAAAGCAACTAAGAGCCCGTAGATAACTACAGATGAAAAGGGTGTTAATACCTTCCCTTTTCATAACCTACCCCCCGAACTCAAGAAATAATATCTAAAGGTATTTCTTGTTCTTTTCACCCTTTCCTTTGTTGGATAAAAGAAAAGTCCGTAGCGACTCTTGCTATCCGTAACAATTGTGATCAAACACAAAACATCCAAGTCAGTTCTCCCACCGTATTACACTATCCAGATCATCACAACATCTCAAGGAGTGCTCAATCATCAAACACGATTTCCATTTTTGAGGTAAGTTTTTCAAACTTTGAACTCTCTCTACAAACATCATTAATAATTACTTTATGAATAAAAAATGTATACATCATAGCCCTGAAGCTAACCATGCCCTTAGTTTTAATTTTTGTTGCATGAGTGATGCGAATTTTCAAGATGAACTTTTTGAAAAAAATAGGTTTTTATTTGGTACCAGTAAAATTATCATTCATCTTTGATTTATAGCTCATGACATTTATATGGTTGAATTCATATAGAAAAATGGAGCAAGTTTCATGTTTTTATTTTTACAAATGATTGAGAAATGAAGAAGTTACAATTTTGGCCATGGTGTTGTTCTTCACCTCACGCGCAAGGTTGAAGATGAAGTCATTAATTCAGAAATGCGTTTATTTGTATTTATTACAAGTTGTTTTATACACGGATGAAACAACCACCCCAGTGGCAAGAAGCGCGCACATAAGGCATTATCCTATAAGGTCCTGGGTTTGAACCCCAGGGACCTTTTGTTTTGTTTTCTAACATTTTCTTTGTTTCATTTTTTGGCCATCAGCGGTTGGGCCTCCCTCCATTGGGCTATTTTCTCTTTTACTCAGCAACACCCCCTGATCACTATATAACACGCATGCCCATTATTATTTTTATTTCTTTTTCTAACTTCAAACAAAAAAGACTTGGACCTAGTAAACCAAACTGTTTTACTTGTTTACCCCCTAAATCATTTTCAAACCCCCTGACTTACTATTTTTATTTTATTATTTAATTTTATTTTCCTATCTTTATTTTATTTTATTTTCAAATACGTTCTTTCTTAATTTAAATAAAATAAATCTAGAATTAGGTTTTTACTTTTATTTTCCCTTTTTAATTAAATAAACTTAGACTTTAATTAATTAATTTCTTTCTAAACTAATTAGGTTAAAACCCTTTCATACAAAAAACTCAAACAAAAACAATTTTCTTTTCTTTTTACATTATCTTTATATTTTTGTATATTTTTATTGTTATTCATTATTCAACATGGTTGTAATAGTAATTAGATTTTAATTTCTTTCATCCCCCATTTGTAATTTGTATCCCCATCCCCTAAATGATGTAATAGCGTAGAACTTTAAATTTCCCCAATTTATCATTTTCAATATTATTGTTAGTAACTAGGGTTTGTATGGAAAGACTTAAAATTAATACTAGACAATCCTAATTCAAAGACAAAAATCCATGAAAACAAGACACCTTGCACACTTGCACCTCTAGGGTTAACCTCACTTGTTGCCTTAGAATAAAACAATCATGTCCCTCGAATGTGGGATGCTTTAGAAAAGACCCTCGAATACAAGATCGTAGTCCCTTGATGACCCTTCGATATTGCCTTCGATAAACGATATTAGACCCTCACAAACAAATTGCTAAGGTATCCTACAATGTTGCCTTCTATGACTGTACGATGACCCATGCTTGTCCCTTCACATCCAATGATATGATTGCTTATTAACTAATGGTAAGACAATACTATCTAAAGAAGGAGGAAAAGAATAAAGACTTGTTGAGTAGGTAGAACGTTCATAGTTGCTTGCTCACAAACATTTCAACAAAAACATCTTTCAAACACACCTACACTTTCATGAAATATTTTCAAAAGTCAACACTTTGTATATATTCTTATAGAGACGAGAATCATTATAAAGTTCGCCTAAACAAAGGTACTTTTCAAAAATATTTTCAAAACAAACACAAGCACATTTTCAAAGCATTTCAAAGTGAGCTAACAACTAAGAGCCCGTAGATAACTACGGATAAAAAGGGTGCTAACACCTTCCCTTTTCATAACCTACCCCCCGAACTCAAGAAAATTCTCAAAAGGACTTTCCCGTTCTTTTCACCCTTTCCTTTATTGGATAAAAGAAAAGTCAATGGCGACTCTTTCTATCCGCACCATTTGCGATCAAACGCAAAACACCCAAGTCAATTCTCCCACCGTATTACAGTTATACAATCAATCTTTCTTGGATTCAAACCTCATCTCCATCAAATAATTTATTCCTTTAAAATTAAGGTGCGCCTTTTCTTTGTTATTTTTTTAAATAAAAAATAAAAGGAATGTTGTAACACGGTGGGAGAACTGACTTGGTTGTTTTGCGTTTGGTCGCAAAATGTTATGGTTAGCAAGAGTCACCACCGACTTTTCTTTTATCCAAAAGGAAAGGTTGAAAAGAACAGGAAAGACCTTTGAGATGTTTTCTTGAGTTCGGGGGGTAGATTATAAAAAGGAAAGGTATTAGCACCCTTTTCATCCGTAGTTATCTACGGGCTCTTAGTTGCTTGCTAGATCACTTTCTTTTGTTTGAAACAATGCTTTATGTGAGTTTTGAAAGTATTTTGAAAAGGCTTCATCGTTTAGGAAAAATTTGTAATGATTCTCGTTCGTAAGAATGTATACAAAGTGTTGATCTTTTGAAAAATGATTCAAGTTTGAAAGGTGTTTTAAAAGTGTTGGTGTTTGTTTTAAAAATAGCAAGGATGTTTTGGTTTGAAGATGAGCAAGCAGCTAGGAACATTCTACCTACTCAAAAGTCTTTCTTGTTTATTTCCTCTTTCCTTTGACATTGTTATCTTACCATTTATTTGGTAAGAAACCCTATTTTTGGATGTAGAAAGGGACGGACGTGGGTCATCGTATAGCTATGATTAGCAATGTTGTAAGATATCTTAGCACTTTCTTTAGGGACTAAGATCATTTTTGAAAGGCAACTTTGATAGCATCATCGAGGGACTATGATCTTGTATTTTTTTTATCGCTTTTGCTAAGATACCTCACATGCATAATATGACCATTTTTCATAAGGCAACAGAGTGGATTTACCCTAAGGGTGTAAGTGTGTTGATTTACATGCATTATTTTGTCTTGAATTAGAGTTTGCTAACTTGTTAATTTTAATCTTTCCATACAAACTCTAATTTACTAGCATTTATATCTAAAGAATTAAATTGCGGAAATTAAAAATACTAAGCTATTACATCAATAGGGGAGGGGGTGTACAAATTTACAAATGGGGAAATTGCAAGAAAAATTAAATCTAATTATCTATTACAACCATATTGAATAAATGTACAAGAATTGAATAAATAAAGTACAAATGAAAATGGAAAAAGAAATGATTTTTGTTTGTTTTTTTATGGAAGGGTTTAGTCTTGACCTAATTAAAAAAATGATTAAGGAAAATTAAATAAAATTAACTTAAACTAAATAAGAAAAGAAATTAACTAAAAAATATTTTTTTAGGGTTTTATTTATGAAAAGGTTTTAAATAATAGAAATAATAGGAAAATTAATTAATTAAAAGAAACCTAAGTTCTAAATTAATTTTAATTGCAAGAAAAATAATGTAATAGTTAAACCTAAACCTAAATATTAATTATTAAGAAATAAATTAATTTATTAAGAAAATGTTTTTGTTCTTTTAGTTTTATAAATAAATAAACTAAATAAGTGTAAAAATAATAAATAAAATATTTTTGGATTTTTATTACTAACAATAAAAAATAATATTAATAATAATACTAATAATAATAATAATAATAATAACAATAAAATATAATAGTAAAAGAAAAAAATCCTCAGGCCCAAGTTGGAGGCCCCACCCGTTCAAACAAAAAACAAGGAAAAAAGAAAATATGTAAAATAATGGTAAAACGGACGCTGGGGCTCGAACCCAAGTCCAAGTGGTGACAGACGCGCGCTTTAACCACTGGGGTGGTGATACATCCGTTAACATTGACACAAAAATAAATACATACCATAAAACTTGTCCTGACTATACTTCATCTTCAACCTCCAGCCAAAGGATTTGTAACTTGCTCATTCCTCAATCATTTCCAAAAATATAAATATGAAACTTATGGAAAATTTCCTCACGATTTCAGAAATGTAAAGAATTAAAACTATAGACCAAAGACAAGCATGAATTTTAATGACCCTAATCTGAAACCTAAAAAATTACAGAAACTTCAACTCTAAAATTCTCTAAGATAAAACCATATAAATGCAAACTATGGATATGTACAACTTCGTGGAAATGAGGTCTACACTTTATCTTTGAAAATGGAAGCCTAACACTGCTTGTATGAATAGTTCAAAAGTCAGAAAACTCACCTTGCAAGAGGGTATCATGTTTTGAGTTTGAGCAGCTTTTGATGAGTTCCAGTGATTGGATTAGCTTCCTCAAGTTCCCAGGAAGCTAATGTGATGCTTGGCTTGAGCTGAAAGTGGCTGAGGAGTTCTAGAGAATTCCACTTGCAGTGCTCTGTTTTTGAGTTTGGAAAAGGGTGAAGATGGTGTTACAGTCGTGTAACAGGGATATGGATGGCTTATGTATGATGTTTGGAAGCTTTTGGAAGCAAAAGGCCAGGAAATGCACGAGTGAAATGGAAGTTTGAAGTTCTTGGTTAGAATATGCAACAATGGTGGTTTGTGAT
Organism: Vicia faba; assembly: GCA_948472305.1. Lineage (NCBI taxonomy): Eukaryota > Viridiplantae > Streptophyta > Magnoliopsida > Fabales > Fabaceae > Vicia > Vicia faba. The sequence goes on from OX451739.1 coordinate 1,195,653,886, forward strand.
GCAGTTCTGAGTTTTGGTGAGTTTTGGAGCTTGTGTATTCGTGTCTTTTGATGCAAACAACTTGTGCATAAGTAAGGAAAAGGTTCTGAGCCTTGAGAGGGTCAGAATCACAAGATATAGACTTATGGCTATGTTACTTGATTTTGAAGAAAAGTGGGAATATGGTTTCAAGGCATAGTACAAGCATAGCCTGAGTTCCTAAAAGGCTTTAGACAAGTTTCTTTTGGGTTATAGGTTGTGTGTGATCAGAAGAAAACAATTGAAAAGCTCAAGAACTGATTTTGTGCGCAAAAGCTACTTTTCCAAAATGGCAATGTGCACTTTCTTCCTAAAATGGTATTAAGCATGGGAAATGCATTGAATGCTTGGATTAAAACCTCTAACAGTTGTGCCAAACATTAATTATGGAGTGCCAAGCAAGTTTGAGGCCTGCAAAGCAAAGAGTGTGCATCCTAGCATGGATTTGAATTCTTGTTCATCATGAAAATGACCTATAATTCAAGAATGAAATGCCAACTTCACGCCTTCGATTATCCTTGCTCAAACATGACCTCAAGGAGTTCTTGGACATTTTAGAAAGCTTGTAATGTTATCTACAACCCCTCTTTGAATCAATTTTGAAAATTCCCCTTGGAACTATGTGAAAAATTACCATGAAGTTAGGTCAAAATCCTGCCTAAACTAGGGAAAAATTTCACTAAGTTTCCAATTTCATGAACATGTATTCACAAAATCATAACTTGAAATCAATTTATTTCTAGGAGAAGTTATGTAAATAAATATTTTAGATCTCATTGAGATCTACAATTTTCATGTTGAAAGTTTCTTTTGAATCATCTTGCATCATGGTGAAAAATTGGCTCAAAGTTGTGAAAAAATATGAAGTTTTCAACACTTAGAAAAATTTCTAAGTTTGGAAACTTTGACTTTTCAAAATAAACTCTTGAATTTTTGATTTATTGATGAACAATTTTAATATTTTGACATGTTTTGATGAATTGTGATCTTTGACACTTTATTTTGACCAAAAAGTCAAAGTTTGACTTTTCAGTGTACAATTGACTTTTGATCAGTTGACTGAAAATCAACTATCAATCAATTGATCTTGAGGGAAGTTTTGAGTCATGCCATTAGGTAAAAATGATGCAATTGAATCCTTGAGATCATGTTTCTAACCAATCAACCATTTGCTAGGTCAAAAATAAGAAATTGCCTTTTCTCAGTCGAAACCCTAATTTTGACAATTTTGCCCTTTTGATGATCTGATCAAATTTCTTGAGGAATTGTGGTCCAAACTTGATCAAATGACACATATGAGTTCATAATATTGATAAAATTATGAAGTTTTACTGTAAATTGGCCACAATTGACTTTTTCCCCAATACAACTGATTTTTAGGTCAACTGATCAATTGATTGAGCAAAAATGTGATCCAAGGCTTGAAACTTAAGATGAGCTATCTTGAGGGTCCATAATGATCCATGAAAATTATATTAGGAATTAAAAGTTCAATTATCCCTGTGCAATCTCAAACCCTAATTTCATTCATCAATGCTTAAGGAGGTGTCTTGAGTTGATCAACCCTTGTGCAGTCTTGAACCAAAGGAGATCTTGTGAGAAAATACTTGATAAATGAGAGGGAAAATTTTAGGGTACAACAGCTGCCCTTGTTCAATATTATTAAACCTGAAGAGTTATATTGGTGGATCCGCCATTCGTGACTTGAAGGTGGAAGATGATTGAACACTAGAGTGCCCAGAAATTTGCACTCTAAGATGAATTGTGAATGGGCTTATAGATGCCATTTGGAGGAGTGGAGGAGATTTTATGGAGATGGGCTTGTAGAAGCCATCCAAAGATGAGTGTTGACAGAAAATGGACTAAGTATGAAATTGATTTCAACTGGAAAAGAATCAGAATAAATCTTTGGAGCGATTTATCTGAAACTAGCAGAACTATTGTATGTTGTCTGACTGGGAAGAATCAGAATAAATCTTGGAGCGATTTATCTGACCCAGAAATGTTCATTTGGAAAGCATCAGGATAAACCGTTGAGAGGTTTAAACTGAACCAAAAGAGGTCTTGAATATTCTTTAACTGGAGAGAATCAGAGTAGATCTTTAAGCGATTTATCTGAACCAGAGAAAGTGCCTACTGGGAAAGAATCAGAATAAATAGTTGAGAGATTTATCTGAACCAACAAGGATTTGGAGAAGAATCATAATAAATCATTGAGAGATTTATCTGAACCAGAGAAGAAGTCTGTGGGAAAGAATCAGAATAAACCGTTGAGAGATTTAAAACTGAACCGCTAGGGATCTGGAGAAGAATCAGAATAAATCATTGAGAAATTTATCTGAACCATAGAAAACATCTACGAGAAATAATCAGAATAAACTGTTGAGAGATTTAAAACTGAACCGGCATGGATTTGGAGAAGAATCAGAACAAATCATTGAGAGATTTATCTGAACCAGAGAAAACATCTATGGGAAAGAATCAGAATAAACTGTTGAGAGATTTAAAACTGAATCGGCAGGGATCTGGAGAAGAATCAGAATAAATTGTTGAGAGATTTATCTGAACCAGAGAAAACGCCTGCGGGAAAGAATCAGAATAAACCGTTGAGAGATTTAAAACTGAACAGGTAGGGGTCTGAAAGAAATATTTATTATGTAGATGGTTGACCAGTCTTTTCTTGGGAATTGATCTGTAATCGACTTGTTAAAAATTTGACGATAATTTTCTGTTGATTGATCTTAACTGAAAAGATGAACGGTTAGGTGCATGCAATATCATGATGTATGAAATGCATGGTATAATGCTATTTCTCAAAATAAATGAGATCACGTTGTATGCATATTGTGATACGGTGGCCAGAATCGGGACGTGGTTTCCCTATTTCGTTAAGGAAATTTTGCTGGTTTGCGTTTTGCGTTTGTGTTTGCAAAATGTCGCGGTAAGCAAGAGTCGCCACCGTCTTTTATTTTATCAAACAAGGAAAGGAAAAAAGCACAGAAAAATTCCTTTTTCGAGATATTTTTGAGTACGAGGGGTAGATTATAGAAATGGGAGGTATTAGCACCCTTTCTATCCGTAGTTATCTACGGGCTCTTAGGTACTTGCTCATCATTTTAAAAATTGTTTTCTTTGTGTTTGCGTGCTTTGAAAAGTTTTTGTTTTGACTTCGATTTAACTCTTGCTTCTGTCTTCAAGAGTGTAATGAAGTGTTTTTGAAAACTTTGTTTGTAAAAGAGTGTAAGTGTGTAAAATTTGTTTTGATTGAGCAAGTACTTAAGAACTAATCTACCTACTTGAAAGAAGAATCGTTCTATGCTTGTTTCCTTTAGACAATGCTATCCCACTATTAGTGAGTAGGTAGCACCGTTGTTGGAGTTTTGAGGGTCAATTCGAAAGGGACGTACGGTCACTAAAGCAATGTTAGGACGTCTTAGTAGTAAACCTAATGTCTTAGATCAACCATTTGAGGCAACAATTCTGAGGAAACCATTCCGAGGCAACTTTTTCGAATCGGGACTTTGATCTTTGTTTAGACAAAAGGATGACCACTAAAGCATCCTATACTCAATGACTGTTTACCGAAGGCAACCAAGTGGGAGTGTACCCTAGGAGTGCGCATGTGCGAGTGATTCAATTTCAAGATTATTTATCTTTGCACATTTTAGGGTGATCTAACTGTTTTAAAGTTTAATCATACATTATTGTCATGCATCCCTATATCATACATCTAACAGTTAATAATTTGCAGAATTTAAAGTGCGGAATTTAAACTACGCTATTACAAGGCTTCGAGTATTTACATAGCCAAAAACAAAGCCTTTGAAAATAAAGAGATAAATGTAAATAAACGTCCTAATTAAACTATTACAAACTGTAGGCAGTTACATCAATAAGGTAAATAATAAAAATAAAGCGCGCGAGAAGAATTAAGATCGACGAGAATTTAAGGTTTTGACCCTTCTAACCTAATTAAAAGAAAAAAATGTTTTTTTGTTGTTTTTAATAAAAGAAATAAGTTTTCTAAATTAAATATGCAATTAATAGTTAATTAAATTAATTAATAAAAATAATTACATGACCTATTTTGGTTTCTTTGGTTATTTTAGGAAAAAATAAAATATAATTAAGTTAGTAATAAAACCTATTTATTCTAATTATTTTTAAGTTATTTACAAAAAGAAATTAAAGTTTTACCTAAAATTAAAATTTAATTAAGAAAAAATCCTAAATCTATTTTTATGTGATTTTTATATTTGTTTATCGATAAAAAAATAAAAGGGATTAAAAGAAATAAACAAAACGAATGAAACATGAAAATAAAGATGGGCCTAGTAGCAAAAGTAAACAGGGGGTGCAATCATCAGAAATCCCTAGGCCCGAATCTTCGAAAGCTTCATGCTCTAACTATGGTGTTTTTTGATTCTTGCGTGGAACCTATGATTCAACCATCCATATCTGTTCTATATAAACTCAAACAAATGTTAGCATACCATAAAATGTGATTAAAATTAGAGATTCAAAGTTTAAAATTTTACCAAACCAGTGTTGTCAAGTGGGGGCGTGCTAGGCGTGTGATGGATTGCTCTTGGGCCTTGTAATACTCTTTAGGACTTCAAGAGGATGTTTTGAGGCTTGATGTCAATTGAGAGAGACCGGAACCTCGAGATATGACTTGCACCAATTCTTTGATTTATGGAGAGCTTTTTGAAGAGCTTTTAGAGAGCTTTTTGAAGAGCTTTTTGAGTGCTTTTTAGAGAGGATTTTCGTCCCTTTCAAGCTTTTATGGCTCTATATTTATAGAGGATAATGAGGAGACAAGAAAGCATGGAAATAATATCCCTCATAATGTTGTGTTTTAAGACCATGATCAAAATTTGAAAAAAAATGCCATATTTGATGATTTTATGCCATTTTCACATGTGGATGAACCTGGACATATTTGAAGAGTTATTGCACGAAATCAATTGACATAAACCAGCATATAACTTTCCCAAAATGGATTCACATCAAAATTTCTATTATTTCTATTATTTATTTATTTAATTCTGAATTTTAATGAATAAAATATCAAAATAAATAGCATAAATAGTAGAAAAATGTATGGGTGGGCTTAGAGGTCGTGGACCATGTTAGGAATGAGTTTCAAACTTGAAAAGATAGGCCCATTTGGAAAAATATCCAAGTTTGGTCAATATTTGCTTCATGCATTTTTTCAAAAACTATCCAACTTTGACAATGCATATCTCTCTCAATTTTAACCTTATGAGGGTGTTCTTGGACTTTTTAGAAATCTTAGGATGTCTCCTAAGATACCTATTTGGTTTCATCTCAATTTGATCTTCCATGTTCATGTAAGAATCTTTGACCCAAAAGGTATTTTTGTTGACTTTCCAAAATAACCTATAATGTCCAAATTCATAACTTCTTGTGATTGCATATTTTGAACTTGGGAGCTGAAGATGGATCGTAGGGAATTGCATCCTATTCAAAATGAGATTTGGATGGGTCATTTATCATAAAGTATGAGAAAGTTATGCTTGGTCAAAGTTGAGTTGACTTTTCCTGCAAAACCCTAATTTAGCAACTTTTGAGTCTTGGTGAATTATGAGCAATCCTTGATGAATCATGATCAACCCTTGATGAAATGATGAAATATACTTTAAAATGAGGATGTTGATCAAAAATCTTGAAGTTTGACTGTATGTGGGCCACCGTTGACTTTTGCCCTAGCATAGTCGATTTTCAGGCCTTTGAGCAATTGACTGAGCAAACTTCCTCTGCAAGGCTTGAAACTTGACATGGATGATCTTGAGAACATATTAGGACAATTTTGAGCATTTGGGGTCCCTTGGACTCAAGTATCTTTATGCAACATGAAACCCTATCATGGGGATCTTTCTTGAAATGTTTTGAGAAATATGGGAGGGCAAATTTTGGGGTACAACACATATGTGTTGTAAATGCTATGACATATGGATGTAATGTATGGACACATTAATTTTTTTTCCGTAGTATTGCTGGAGTTGGGGAAAATAAATCCCTGAGCACTATTGAGAATGAGGAGTGTAAGCCTTCATATTTTGAAGTTGAAGTGTTGATGAGTTTCCATTTATTAGAGAAATAAATGTTGTGAAAGGGAAACAACGTGCATTGCTTGTGGACCTTATGAAATCATGCTGGGGAATCCTGAGAAACTAGGAGACTTTCACTGGGTAATCCTTTAGAGCGGTGACTGGAAGTTTTTTTCCGTCGGGGATGTGAGAGCACTTGATACCATTAGGCTGCATGGGATTTTATGGAATAGTCTAAAGATATTATCCTATTTCTTAAAGCCATTAGTGATTGTATTTCTATTTTCTGTTCCCCTTTTTTTTTGCTCATTTGTAAACAGTAGTCACGTTCAAATGCATAAGTTCAAAAATAATCATTGGACGTTTTTGCAAACAAAACACATAAATAAAAGAAAAAGAAATAGTTTTGCACTTTCAAATGGATATCTTTGTATTAACTTGAATAAGTATTTTGTACAATGAGACGAACATTCTAGTAAGAGAATGTCATCATAAAAAAAATGAAAATTGATACAAAGAAAAGATAGCTATGTGAAATAATCCCATGGGGTTCCCATTCTGCTATAGCCTTCGTGTTTCTGAGCGTCTCGTCCACTTGCTGCTTTGTCCGAAGCTGGTTAGATTGATTAAAATCGTTTGAGTTTGTCAATCGATGCTAAAGGTTGTCTGTAAGGTGATCCAACGGGACATAGTCATAATCTTTAATTCCCTAACTTTTGCCTGGACCGCCCTTTCGGGTTTTCAGTCCACCGGGATACCCTTTTTTTCCCAAGCCGCCCTTTCGGGTTTTCAGCTTGTCGGGTGTATAGATTTTTTTTGTATTTTATCCCTAATTTTTGCCTGAACCTTTGTGGTTCGTCGGGATGCCCTAAATTTTTGTCTAGGCCAGTCGACCTAGTGGGTTTTTATTTATGCGTAGTATCTTTTGACTATGTCCGCGTTTACAGGGTGAGGAAAGTCGTCGCCATCCATAGTGGTTAAGATCATTGCTCCACCAGAGAATATGCTTTTTATCACAAATGATTCTTTGTATGTAGGAGTGCATTTGCCCCTGGGATCACCTTTTGGCAATATGATACGCTTGATTACCAAATCACCAACCTGATATACCTGACATCTGACCTTTTTCTTAAAAGCTTTGATCATACGTTTTTGGTACATTTGTCTATGACAGACAACCGTAAGCCTCTTCTCATTAATCAAATTCAACTGGCCAAGTTGAGTTTGAATCCATTCATCTTCATTCAGCCATGCATCCTTTATGATTCTCAAAGAATGTATTTGGACTTCAATTGGTAGAACAACTTCCATTCCGTATACTAAGGAGAAGGGAGTTGCCCCTGTTGATGTGCGCGCCGTGGTACAGTAACCATGGAGAGAAAATGGTAACATTACATGCCAATCTTTGTAGGTTACTGTCATTTTTTGTATGATCTTCTTGATATTATTATTTGCAACTTCGACAACACCATTCATCTTTGGCCAGTAAGGAGAAGAATTATGGTGCTGGATCTTGAATTGCACGCACAGTGCGGTGATCATAGTATTATTGAGACTTATACCATTGTCTGTGATGATTCTCTCTGGGATACCGTACCAACAAATGAGGTTATGTTTGATGAATCGGGCCACAACATTCTTGCTAACAGAAGCGAAAGAAGCTGCCTCAACCCACTTCGTGAAATAGTCAATGGCCACCAAGATGAAGTGGTGTCAATTAGAAGCTGTAGGTTTGACTTCTCCAATCATGTCGATGCCCCACATCGCTAATGGCCAGGGAGAAGTCAGAACGTTTAGAGGAACTGGAGGCACATGTACTTTGTCAGCATAGATCTGACATTTGTGACAGGTTCGTGAATGCTGATGGCAATCTGCTTCCATGGTAGACCAGTAGTACCCCGCTCGTAGGATCTTTTTAGCCATCGTATGCCCACTAGAATAGGTTCCAAAAGTGCCTTCATGTAGATCAGCCATGACCTTGTCTGCCTCAACCTTATCTATGAAACAAAGCAAAGTAGAGTCGTGGTTGCACTTGTAGAGAATGCCATTATTGAGGAAGAACTTAGTAGAGAATCTTCTCAAGAACTTCTTATCATTGACTGAAGCTCCCTCTGGATACTGTTGGGCCTCGAGATACCTCTTAACTTCATGGAACCAAGGCTTGTCCACTATCTCTTCAGTATCGATCTCGTGACAGTAAGCTGGTTCATCCACCCGCTCAATGGTGATCTGGGGAGCCTCGTTACCCCGCTTGAGCTTAAACATGGATGACATAGTTGCTAGCGCACCTGCTAGTTGATTTTCCTCCCGTGGAAATGCTCAAAGGTAATTTCCTCGAAATGTGGGATTAATGTCAACACATGTTCTTTATAGGGGATGAGATTAGGGTGCTTCGTGTCCCATTCTCCTTTGATCTGACTGATGACTAAGGCTGAATCTCCAAATACACTTAAGGACTTGATTCCCAAATCTATGACAGCTTTAAGACCCATAATACACACTTCATATTCCGCCATATTATTGGTACAGTTGAAACAAAGTCTTGCAGTGAAGGGAGTATGACATCCTTCAGGGGATATGATTACAACACCTATGCCATTACCGAGTGCGTTAGAGGCTCCGTCAAAAACCAAGGTCCATTGGGATCCTTGTTCAGGTCCGTCATATGGTATGGGTTCTTCAAAATTGTTTACCAACATGATGTCTTCATTTGGGAACTCGAATTTCATGGACTGATAGACATCCACAACCTGATGAGCAAGGTGATCGGCTAGCACACTGCCCTTTATTGCTTTTTGGGTAGTGTACTGAATGTCGTATTCAGTCAGGATCCTCTGCCATCTTGCTATTCTCCTAGAGAGGGCAGGCTTCTCAAATATGTATTTAATTGGATCCATCTTGGATACCAATAAGATAGTATGGGTCAACATATATTGTCTTAGCCGACGAGCAGCCCATGCCAGAGTCTAGCAAGTTTTCTCGAGTAGTGAATATCTTGTTTCACAGTCGGTAAACTTTTTGCTCAGGTAGTAAATAGCATGCTCTTTTCGGTCAGACTCGTCATGCTTCCCCATCACACACCCCATTGAATTTTCCAAGACAGTTAGATACATGATCAAAGGTCTTCCCTTGATTGGCGGCATCAAAACAATAGGCTCTTGAAGGTACTCTTTGATCTTGTCGAAGGCAGCTTGGCATTCATCATTCCATTTGACTACTTGATCTTTCTTCAGTAATTTGAAGATTGGTTCACAAGTAGCAGTTAGGTGAGAAATGAATTTGGCGATGTAGTTTAGCCGTCCTAAGAATCCTCTGACTTCCTTCTCAGCGCGAGGAGCAGGAATTTCTTGTATTTCTTTTACCTTTGCAGGGTCCACTTCGATACCTTTACCGCTGACGATGAAGCCTAGGAGTTTACTGGACCTCACTCCAAATGTGCATTTATTCGGGTTCAACCTTAGCTTGTATTTCTTTAGCCTTTCAAACAGTTTCTGCAAATGGTCAAGATGTTCCTCTTCAGTTTGGGATCTGGCTATCATGTCATCCACAGAGACCTTTATTTCGTTATGGATCATATCGTGAAATAGAACTACCATGGCGCGCTGATAAGTTGCCCCGGCATTCTTCAACCCGAATGGCATAACCTTGTAACAGAACGTGCCCCACTGTGTGACGAAGGTCGTTTTCTCCATGTCCTCAGGTGCCATTTTAATTTGATTATATCCTGAGAAACCATCCATAAATGAGAACACTTTATGTTGTGCGGTATTGTCAACTAGAATATAGATATGGGGAAGTGGGAAATTATCCTTAGGGCTTGCCCTATTCAAATCTCTGTAATCCACACACATGCGTACTTTACCGTCCTTTTTAGGCACTGGAACAACATTGATGACCCATTATGGATAGGAGGTGACGGATAAGAATCCGGCATTGAATTGTTTCATGACTTCAGTCTTGATCTTCTCTAACATGTCTGGCTGCATGCGACAGACTTTCTGTTTTACCGGAGGGCAGTCTTCTTTTGTCGGTAGACGATGGACCATGATATCAGCGTCAAGTTCTGGAATGTAGAGGTGACGGCACCAGCGTCATGAATCCAAGGTCGGTCCAATAAACAGGAATAGGAAGGGCGAATATCCATTACATAGAAAGTTGAATCAAAGGTCTGAGTTTTAACTTTAATGGGGATGTCCACCTCCCAGTGCACCATTCTCTTCGAACCGTTGAAGGCCCTTACCACTATGTTGCTGGGTTTTAAAATCAAACCTTCACAGTCTAGTCTATCCAGAGCCTTCTTAGGCAACACATTCAAAGATGAACCAGTATCTACCAAGACATGGGCCAAAGTAGTGCCCCTGCACTCGACAGAGACATGCAACGCCTCGTTGTGTTTCCTCCCCTAGGTGTCAGGTCAGCATCAGAAAAGCCAAAACCGTCGGTCAAACTGGCCACACAGTCTTTGAATTAGTCAGCAGAGGTTTCCTGTGGCACATGGACAATTTTAAGAAATTTCACCAAGGCCTTCGCATGAGCCTCGGAGCACAACATTAAAGCTATCATAGAGATCTTTGAAGGAGTCTGCCCTATCTATTCGACTACATTGTAGTCGCTTCTCTTTATAATTTTCATAATTTATTCCATCTCCTTCTTGGAGGCCTCTGGGATAGATATTGATTGCGCCTTCATCCGGACAAGTTCAACCAAAATGTCTTTGGCCCGAGTCTCGGCTGACTCGGTGATAGGGGTGTTAGTAGGGGTAACCATAGGAATTGTAGTAGTAATGTCAACAGGAACAAAAGCAGGGATGATAACAGGACCGGTAATAGTTTTTGGAGGAGCAATCTCATGGGAGAACACTCTTCCACTTCTGGTTATTTTGTTGGTTCCCACAATGTTACCGATGTCGGGGTCAGCCTTCTCAAAAATCATTTGTTCATCAGCCAACCAATCCTGCTTGACACCGTGATAGTAGACATCACCCCCATAGTTCCAGGGGACAGTTTCATCTGAGGAGTAAGGGATTGGCCCTGGCATAATAATTATTTGTGGAGTCACCTTCGAAACAGATGTAATCCTAACGGGTCTTTTGGTGGAGACCCTGGAAGGATTGGTGGAAATTTTTACTATTGAAACATCCTTGTAAGAAATGGTTGGAACGGGAGTCTTTTCAAACAAAACCTCTTTGTCATCCATCAGGCGCTGGACACCTGCTTTCAATAAATGACAACCAGTTCGTAGGGATAAATAGAGGTGGAAGCCTTCGCCACAACCCGGAAATAAATCGACCTTCAATAGGTTCCTCTTGACGGTCAGGAGAGGAGTAACAAGCTCATCAATAACTGTAACAAACACATCATCTTCAATAGATTTAACATCACGGTCGTGCTTGGGCATAGGAGCGGTGATAACATTTGGGATCTCAGGAGCATAAAATTCAATTTCTTTTGCCTCAAGAAGGTCTTGCACCTTATTTTTCAAAATCCAGCAGTTGTTTGTATCATGACCTGGACTTTCTGAATGGTAAGCACAACGGGCATTTGGGTTGTAACAGGGAGAGGCAATGTTGGGATTCTTCGGAGCTTCCTGGAAGGTTACCCAATTAGATCTCAACATATGTGGCAAGACTTGAGACAACGTCATATTTATTCGGGTAAATTGTCTTACTGGTCTTTCCGTTCTAGGCTGGTTGTTCCTTTGTTGAATAGGTGCAGGCTTAGGGATCATGATGACCCCTACCATTGGATAGTGTTCAGTTCTGTCCTGATTCCTTTGAGGGTACACAATAACAACCTCTTTCTTTCCAATAAACGATTTTCTCACGGCACTGGAGGATGAGTTATTTTGGATCTTCCCACTCTTAATCCCAGCTTCCGCTCTCTCCCCGATCAAGATTAATTCAATAAAGTTGGTTGAGGAGCTTCCAATTAGATGATTAAAAAATGGATCGGACAGGGTACCCAGAAACATGTCAACTAGCTCTGTGTCAGACAGGGGAGGCTGGACTCTTCCTGCTAAGTCCCTCCACTTCTGAGCATATTCTTTGAAACCCTCGCTCGAACCCATAGCTAGACTCCGGAGTTGAGTACGGGTGGGAGAAAGGTCTGTGTTGTATTGATACTGCTTATAAAAAGCAGCGGCCAGGTCTTCCTAATTATGGATATTGGCCCTCTCGAGTTGATAGAACCAATCTAGCTGAGTCCCGGATAGACTATCCTTAAAGAAGTGGACCCACAAATCTCTGTCAGCAGTGTGAGGTTATATCTTCCTCACATAAGATTGGAGGTGCATCTTGGGACACGAAACCTCGTTGTACTTAGAAAACACTGGTGCCTTTAACTTTGGTGGAATAACAATCCCAGACACCAAACCCAGCTCTTCAAAGTCTAGCCCAGGCACTTTCTGAATCTCCATTGCAATTAGACACTCTTCCAGCTGCTTGTACTTCTCATCAGCTGGAGGATATTGCTCTTCAGAGTAATCATCCTCTTCTTCCTCTTCAGATTTTGGATGGCCAATCACTTCCTTGTTTTCCCCTCTTGATTGTCCCTTTCACCTGATGATGTTGCGAAGTCTAGGGTCCATATGGATGGCCCTGGGAACCTTCTTCCTAGATTCCAAACACCGGTTGATTTCTCTGCTTTCTTCTTCTTTTCTTTGATCAGCAAAGTTTTAAAATACTCTTGTCCTTTTGCCAAAGTCAAGAACATTTGTTGAAACTGAGCATTCTGCGCCTGAAGATCTTTTACTGTCTGCTCAAGATCCATCTCACTGAAATAAACAGTAGAAAGATAAGGAGACCTGTTGTAATAAACTTGTTTATGTTATGATGAATGAAGATTCATATGCAAATGATTTCAAGGAAATTAGAGATTTAAATTTGCTTTAGACAAAAAGGAACACACATTATATTAATAAATCAAAGTTTGAGTACATCATGCCTCTTTGGGCTTACAAAGAAATACAAAAATTCTAAGATAAAAAAGTTGAACGCATCCTCTTTGGTGTGATGTAGGCGTTCAGACTCCGATCCTCATGAAGCTGCTTGGTGAGTTCCAGAACTTTCTTCTCACTAGCATAGAATTGGGCCTCGAAAGTGTCTCACTCTCCCTTAAGCTATATCCAATCCCTTTGTAAGTCTTCGAGAGAGGTGGGCATGTCAATATGAAGGATAGTGTATGAGACATCTCTTTCCACAACAGGCTTTATGATAACCGGGAGAATGGAGGGGTAAGGCATCATAAGACTTTGAGCATGGGCTCATACCTATTTGAGATAAGGCTCAAGAGGGATGGAATTATTGTGCCCCAATGTCTTGCTATCTACCTTGTTCAACATCCTCCAAGCTCGGATAAACCTTTGGCAGTAACCCTTGAATAAGCATCTCATATGGACCATCCCTTCGGGCATAACCAAACTGTCTAAGGCTAAGAAGGGGTTGTAAGTGATACCTCCGCTAATGCCAAGTAAGGAGACAATAGAGAATTCACCACAATGATCAATGATAGTAACATTCTCCAAAGATCGGGAACACCAATGAATATCTGAATGTCTGAGCGTCATCAACGTATGTGACCACCTTGAACCTTGCTCGTTCTTCAATACAGATTGGGGAAGATGCGAAATAAATCATCTTTCTAAGAGAGGAGTACAACACATGAGAATACCCCTTTTCCTCATAGTGCGGGTGTGAAAAGAATGTAGGATGTCTCCTAACAAAGTAGGCACCGGGTTACGAGACATGAAGATTTTTATGGTGTTTACATCTATGAGTTGGTCATGATTTGGAAACAAAACCATCCCATAGATGAGAAGAGCTACAATTTCCTCAAAATCTTGCAACTCCAAGGAGTTCCAACAGTCTTGAGCTTTCTCAAACAAGAACTTGGCTAAGAAACCTTTGACACCACTACTTATTTCCCAATTAGTTGTCATATCAAATTGTTGCAAGTGTAGGGCTTGAGCAATCTCTTCTGGTTTTGGATCTCTTTTCGTACCGTTGAAGGGTAGTTGATTGAGAATGGGAATCCTCAAGAGTTGGGAGAATTCTTCCAAAGTTGGCACAAGTTGATAATTGGGAAACATGAAGCAATGGTATAGAGGATCAAAGAATTGGAAGAGCACCTTCATCATATCTTCATCTGTGTTGGAGGTAACCAAGTTTAGGAGGTGACCATGTCTTTCAGTAAATGGAGAATTCTCAGGAACCCTTGATGCTAACTCTTTAAGTTGAGGAGGGATCCTTACGAGATTGACTTGAATAGTTTTCCTGCAAATAGAATCCATGTCCTACAAAACAGAACAAAGATAAATCCCAAAAATCCTTGAAATGGTTAGTGAGTATGGGTATGATGTTATGATGTTTATGATGTTATGTACAAGTGAATACAAAAAAAGAAAACAAGTCCTTAGGTTTAGGATTGCATGGAGTCTCATAGGTAAGTACCCTCTTGAAGTTTAGTTGGCTCAAACCTGTCCTAGCAATAGTAACCGAGTTCTAAGAGAGCTAAATATCACTGGTTTGTTTCCTCGGGAATTGTTTCAGCCCAAGCCTCTTTAATAGCGATCAAAATATCCCAAAAAACCAAACCTCAATGAGTGTAGTATCGAGTATCTACCAACTTCGGACTGCACGAAAGTCGGTCATCTCATTACGTCCTAATGGCCAAGTTGGTCAAGTAAAGGTTCTCGAAGTTAGTTAGTGCTTCATGACATCACTCAGCGGCCCCGTATTCTCCTTGATTACTCAAGGGCTACCGGTACCCACAAATATGTCACACTAACGTAGCTATTGCTTAGACCATGTCAGTATAACCTGCACAATTTCCACAACATATTGCTACTTACCTATAAGGTATCCCAAATCCAGGTAGAGGATTTAAACCCAAACAAAGAACCAAAATATAAAGCAAAAAACTCAAACAATGAAATCAAGTAAATGTGTTCTAGCCCTAAGGTAACCCCACTTTTAAAATAATCCCCAGCAGAGTCTCCAGTTCTGTAACACGGTGGGAGAATTAACTTGGTTGTTTTGCGTTTAGTCGCAAAATGTTGCGGTTAGCAAGAGTCGCCACCGACTTTTCTTTTATCCAAAAGGAAAGGTTGAAAAGAACAAGAAAGGCCTTTGAGATATTTTCTTAAGTTCGAGGGGTAGATTATGAAAAAGGAAGGTATTGGCACCCTTTTCATCCATAGTTATCTATGGGCTCTTTGTTTCTTGCTAGATCACTTGCTTTTGTTTGAAAAATATGCTTTGTGTTATTTTTGAAAGTATTTTGAAAAGGAACCATCGTTTAGACAAACTTTGTAATGATTCTGGTTTGTAAGAATGTATACAAAGTGTTGATCTTTTGAAAAATGTTTCAAGTTTGAAAGTTGTTTTGAAAGTGTTTGTGTTTGTTTTGAAAATTGCAAGGATGTTTTGGTTTGAAGATGAGCAAACAATTAGAAACATTCTACCTACTCATAAGTCTTTCTTGTTTATTTCCTATTTCCTTTGACATTGTTATCTTACCATTGATTTGGTAAGAAACCCTATCTTTAGATGTAGAAAGGGACGGGCGTGGGTCATCGTGTAGCCATGATTAGCAATGTTGTAAGATATCTTAGCATTTTCTTTAGGGACTAAGATCATTTTTGAAAGGCAACTTTGATAGCGTCATCGAGGGACTATGATCTTGTATTTTTTTATCGCTTTTGCTAAGATACCTCACATGCATAATATGGCCATTTTTCATAAGGCAACAAAGTGGATTTACCCTAAGGGTGTAAGTGTGTAAGTGTGTTGATTTACATGCATTGTTTTATCTTAAATTAGGGTTTGCTAACTTGTTAATTTGAATCTTTCCATACAAACCCTAATTTACTAGCATTTATATCTAAAGCATTAAATTACGGAAAATAAAAATACCAAGCTATTACATCAATAGGGGAGGGGGTGTACAAATTTACAAATGGGGAAATTGCAAGAAAATTAAATCTAATTATCTATTACAACCATATTGAATAAATGTACAAGAATTGAATAAATAAAGTACAAATGCAAATGGAAAAAGAAATGATTTTTGTTTTTTTTTTATGGAAGGGTTTAGTCTTGACCTAATTAAAAAAATGATTAAGGAAAATTAAATAAAATTAACTTAAACTAAATAAGAAAAGAAATTAACTAAAAAAGATTTTTTTAGGGTTTTATTTATGAAAAGGTTTTAAACAATAGAAATAATAGGAAAATTAATTAATTAAAAGAAATCTAAGTTCTAAATTAATTTTAATTGCAAGAAAATAATATAATAGTTAAACCTAAACCTAAATATTAATTGTTAAGAAAGAAATTAATTTATTAAGAAAATGTTTTTGTTCTTTTAGTTTTATATATAAATAAACTAAATAAGTGTAAAAAGCACAGGAAAGACCTTCGAGATTATTTCTTGAGTTCGGGAGATTGATTATGAAAAGGGAAGGTATTAGCCTCCTTTTCATCCATGGTTTTCCATGGGCTCTTAGTTACTTGCTAGATCACTTGCTTTTGTTGTTTGAAAATATGTTTGGTGTGGTTTTGAAAGTATTTTGTAAAAGAGGCCATTCGTTTAGGCAATCTTTGTAATGATTCTCGTTCGTAAGAATGTATACAAAGATGTTTGTCTTTTTGAAAATGTTTTCAATGTTTGTAAAATGTTTGGAAATGTGTGTGTTTGTTTTGAAAATAACAAGGATAGTTGTTTGAAAATAGAGCAAGTAACTAGAAGTAATCTACCTACTCAAATGTTTTTCTTGTGCATTTTCTATTTCTTTGACATTGTTGTCTTACCATTGATTTGGTAAGCAACCCTATCTTTGGATGTAAATGGGACGGGCGTGGGTCATCGTATAACCATTATTAGCAATGTTTGCAAAGTATCTTAGCATTTTTTTGATGGACCAAGGTCATTTTTGTAAGGCAACTTTGAATAGCGTCATCGAGGAACTATGATCTTATATTTGTTTGTTTTGCCAAGATACTTCGCATGCGTAATATGGCTATTTTTGTATAAGGCAACCAAGTGGAGAAACCCTAAGGGTGCTTGTGTGCAAGTGTGTTATTTCCATGCTTTGTTTGTCTTATATTAGGGTTTTTTATCTGCTTTGTTTTGATTTTGCCATTCAAACCCTAATTACTAGCATGGTATATAAAGCGGTAAATTGCGTAATGTAAAGATTACTAAGCTATTACAACAATTTATGAGAGGGGGGAATACAAATTTGAAAGGGGATTTGCAAGAATTAAAGTCTAAATAAATTATTACAACCAAATCAAATTTGTACGAATATTAGAATAAACAAAATACAATATTTAAATATGCAACATTATGTACATGCAAGAAAAGATTTTGTTTTGTTTTTTATGTGAAAATGAAATTTAACCTAATCCTAAAAATATAAGGAAAAGAAATTAATTCTTAAAAAGGGTTAACCCTAATTTCTAGTTTGAAAGAAAATAAGATTTTTATATATTATTATTTATGTATTCTTTGTATAAAATATAATAAATGATATTGTATGAAAATATTTAGTTTTTACATGTTAACATAAATATTTACAAATATGGAATGAAAAGAAAATAAAACAAATTAAAATAAACCTATTTTATTTATATTTACAAGTTTATTAAGAAAAAGAATTAATATATAACTAAGATAGAATATATTTTATGTGAAAAAATAAAACAAAATAAAATAAAATGCAATATCATCATATTTATATTTTTTAGGATTTGTATGCATTAAAGAAAATATTTAATAAACTAAAATGAAAATAAAACAAATAAAATAAAATATAAAAAAATAGTTGGGCCAGGGGGTGCTCTGAGCAATCAAGTGGTGAAAGTTAGAAAAAAACAAGGCCCAGCGTGGAAGCCCAATTCTGCAAAACAAGCCAAAAACTGAAAAGGAAAAATGTGAAATAACAAAAGGGTAGCGCAAAGGTTCGAACCCAGGACATGGGTCTCACCAGCGCGCTACCTTGCCACTGGGGTGGCTATACATTCGTTGATTTAAGTGAAACAAAAATAACATAACATGAAACGCTTCCATGGCCCTGTACTTCATCTTCTTCTTCTAGCCAGCCAGATGCTCTGTAACTTTCTCATCTCTCAATAAAAATGGAAACTCATAACATGAATGTTGTAGCATTTTGTCTCACGATTCTAACCATGTAAATCATGTAAGATAAAAATCAAAGATCAAGATGAATTTTAAAATCCCTAAATCTAAACCTAATTTTTACAGGAATTTGAACTTCAAAATTCTCTCAACTCAGGCCAAATAAATGCAAGATATATACATGTACAACTTCGTAGCAATGAGGTCTACATTGTTTATTCACAAATCATGGCTAATGGATGCCTGTATGAAGAGATAGAAGTTGAGATTTTTACCTCTTTCAGTTGAAATCGTGGATGGAGTTAGAGTGAGTTTTATGAAGGCCTGATGATTGCTTGAGCTTGCTTGAGCCTCCCTGAGTGTGTTCCAACCCTTGCCTTGCTTTGGAAGTGTCTGAAACTCTCTATCCAAGTCAACCTGCAAGCTTCGAAAAAAAATGGCAGATGATTGGGAAGGAGTTACAATACAAGGATGAGGGTCTGGATCAGTTAGATATCAAGTAGGTAAAGTGTTTTGATGATTGAAACTAGAAACGCACGAGCCAAATGATGGATTGTTATGCTTATGCAAAAAAAATGCAAGTTTTGACAGTTTTGTGGTGAAAGGGATTTTGGGAGTGTTTCAAGCCTCTAGAAATCATGTTTTCTATTGTAATTTGTTTGTATATTAGTATGGAGAAGGTTTTAAGTCAGCTCTTCCACAGGTTTTTCAATCCTAGCCTTTTTGCACACTTTCTTGCTTTTGAAGCAAAGTGATGGGACAAGGCTTTACATGCCTCTACTGGCTTGCTTAGGGTTCGTATATACTTTGTACAATTTTCTTTAGGCCTGCAAGACTTGTATGTGCAATGGAGACAGGTTTAATGCTCAAGAATTGGAAAATTGCAAAAGTGAAGCTTTTTCAAAATGACAATGGCCACTTTATGCCATTTATGGAATTACAACTTGGACAATGGCTCTAGGGCTTGGATTAAAGCTTTGTCATCTGAGTAAGCATTAAATTTAGGAGTAAAAAACAAGTTTGGGACCTGTAAAGCATGGATTAGGCAGCATAGGTACTGATTTGAAAATTGTTCATGAAATGGCTTGAATCAAAAGTGAGAAATTTCCAACTTCATCTCTCCGATTCTCCCTACTAAAAAATGATCTTTAGGAGTTCTTGGACATTTTGGAAAGCTTGCAATATGCTCTAAAACTCATATTTTAAATTAATTTCAAGATTCCTCTTGGAACTCGGTGAAAAATTACCATGAAGTTGGGTCTAAAATCTTGGAACTCGGTGAAAAATTGCCATGAAGTTATTTAGTTCATGAGCATGCATTCATAAAATGATATCTTGAGATCCAAGCATCTTTAGGGAAAAGTGTGTGAAGAAAAGTTGTAGATTTCATGGAGGTCTACAACTTTCATGTTGGGAACTTCCTTTGAAACATCTTGTATCATGGTGAAAAAATGGCCTAAAGTTGAGAAAAAATAAGAAATTTTCTATACTTAGAAAAAATTCTAAGTTAAGAAAATTTCCTATTTTAAACCCTAATCTCCAATCCTTGATTTCTTGATGAACAAGTTTCACATTTTGACATGTTTTGATGAATTGTGACCCTTGGCACTTGATTTTGACCAAAAAGTCAAAGTTTGACTTTTCAGTATACAGTTGACTTTTGATCAGTTGACTGCAAATTTCATCTGTCTATCCAATGAAATTGAAATGTTTTGAACCATGTAATTAGGTCAAGATAATGAAATTGAATCCTTGGAATCATTCTTTAACTCAATTGGTCATTTGCTAGGTCAAAAATCAGAAATTTCCCTTCCTCAATCAAAACCCTAATTTTGGCCATTTTGCCCTTTTGATGATTTGATCAAATTTCTTAAGGAATTGTGGTCCAAACTTGATCAAATGATACACATGAGTCTAAAATGATGATGTTGATAAAAAATTATGAATTTTGACTATAAATTGGCCATGGTTGACTTTTTCCCCAATACAGCTGACTTTTTAGGTCAACTGTCCAATTGACTGATCAAAAATATGGTTCAAGGCTTGAAACTTGTCAATAGTAATATTGGGGGTCCATAATGATGTTTGAAATTCATATGAAAAATTAATAGTCCAAGAATCCTTGTGCAAACTCAAACCCTAATTTTGGTCATCAGTGCATGAGGAGGTGTCCTGAGCTGGTCAAACCCTAATGCAGTCTTGAGTCCAAGAGATCTTATGAGAATAATCTTGATAAATGAGAGGGAAAATTTTGGGGTACAACAGTTGCCCCTGTTTAATCTTCTTAAACCTGAGGAGTTAGATTGACGATTTTTTCCAGTCGTGACTCGAAGGTGAAAGATGATTGGACACTAGAGTGCCCATAAATTTGCACTCGACGATGTGTAGTTGAGGGAATGGGCTTAAAGATGCCATTTAGAGAAGTAATAGAGTCTTGTTGGAGATGGGCTTGTAGATGCCATCCAAGAATGTTTGTTGAATTGTAAGTTGTAAGCTGAAAGAATGAGTATCTAAATTGTGTCTGTGTCTGGAGCATGTCTGAACTGTATCTGAAAGTTGATTTTGACTAAGTATCAGAATGGCATCTGCGTATGGAGCGCATTTGAACTGTATCTGAATTCTGAATCTGTATGAGCATCAGAATGGCATCTGTGTCTGGAGCGTATCTGAACTGTATCTGAACTTGAAATCTGAATGAGTATCAGAATGGCATCTGTGTCTGAAGTGTATCCGTACTGTATCTGAAGGTTGAATATGTATGAGTAACAGAATGGCATCCGTTTCTGGAGCATATCTGAACTGTATCTGAATTTGAAATCTGAATGAGTATCAGAATGACATCCGTGTCTGGAGCGTATATGAACTGTATCATGATTGCATTTGTTAATGGTAGTTGTTTAATCTTATCCTGAAAAGGGTAAAATGTTAGCTGAAACAAAGTTATATTGCATGAAATGTATGATGTAATGTATTTGTTTTATCAATGTTTATGATATATGGATGTAATGTATGTGCATGTAAGCTGATTTGCTGTATCGCTGTTTGGTTTGAGGAAAATAAACCCCCGAATGTTTTTGAGGATATGTTGAATATTCTATTTCTTGAAGTTGAAATACTGACGAACTCTTGTTGAGAGAAGTAGACTCTGTCGTGAGGGAAATGTTATGTATTGCTTTGTAAGATCTGCTTTGGGGAATTCTGAGAAATTTGACGATTTCTACCGGGGATTAATAAATTGAAATTTGTTCCGCTGGGGATTTAAATGATGTATTGTGGGGGTTACTCATGGAATAGCCTAGAGACATTTTCCTGTCCTTTCAACCTATCAGTAATTGTCTTCCTCATTTTGTTTATTTGTAAACAGTAATTATGTTCAAATGCATATGTTCATTAATGAATCATTGGACTTTTTTGCAAATAAAACACAAGTGTAAAGAAAAACAAATAGTTTTTGTAATTTCAAAGAGATATTTTTGTATTGATTTTGAATAAGTATATTTTTTGTACAAAGGAGACAAACATTCTAGTAAGAGAATGGTGCCATAATAAGAAAAATTTATACGAAGAAAGATAGCTATGTGCAATAATCCAATGGGGTTCCCATTTTGCTATAGCCTTCATATCTCCGAATATCTTGTCTATTTGCCTTTTCTGAAGATGATTGAATTGATCAGAAACTCCGAGTTTGTCAGTGGAGGTCAAATGTTGTCCGTTAAGTGACCCGACGGGACATAGTCATACGCTTTAATTACCTAGCTTTTTCCTGGACCGCCCTTTCGGGTTTTCAGTCTACCGGGAAACCCTTTTTTGCCCAAGTCGCCCTTTCGGGTTTTCAACTTGCCGGGTGTAAATTTTTTTATTTCTATCCCTAATTTTTGCCCGAACCTTTTTTTTTGTTCGCCGGGATGCCCTTTTTTTTCCTAGGTGTGTCAACCTAGCGGGTCTCTTATGTGTAGTATCTTTTGACTATGTCTGCATTCGCAGGGTGTGGCAGGTCGTCGCCATCCATGGTGGTCAAGATCATTGCTCCACCGGAGAATATGTTCTTGATTACAAATGGCCCTTCATAGGTAGGAGTCCATTTTCCCCTGGGATCACTTTGTGGTAAAATGATACGTTTGATCACTAGATCCCCAACTTGATATACTTGGCGCCTGACTTTCTTATTGAAAGCCTTGATCATCCGCTTCTGATACATCTGACCATGGCAAACAGCAGTAAGCCTCTTTTCATCAATTAAGTTCAGTTGATCAAGTCGAGTCTGGATCCAATCGTCTTCACTTAAAATTGCGTCCTTCATAACCCTTAGAGAGGGGATCTGAACCTCAATAGTTAAAACAGCCTCCATGTCGTAAACCAAAGAATAAGGTGTTGCCCCAGTTGATGTGCGAGCCGTGGTACAATATCCGTGGAGAGGGAATGGTAGCATCTCATGCCAGTCTTTGTACGTGACTGTCATCTTTTGTATGATCTTTTTAATATTCTTATTCGCAGCTTCGATAGCACCATTCATCTTTGGCCGATAAGGGGAAGAATTGTGATGCTGAATCTTGAATTGCTAGCACAAAGCGGTGATCATAGTGTTGTTAAGATTTGTACCATTATCAGTGATGATCCTTTCCAGGATACCGTATCGGAAAATGAGATTTTGCTTGATGAAGCGGGCAACAACATTCTTGGTAACGGATGCGAAGGAAGCTGCTTCAACTCACTTGGTAAAATAGTCAATGGCCACCAGGATGAAGCGGTCCCCATTGGAGGCTGTAGGCTTGATCTCCCCAATCATGTTAATTCCCCACATAGCAAAGGGACAAGGAGCCGTCAAGACATTCAGAGGAATCGGAGGTACGTGCACCTTGTCAGCATAAATTTGACACTTATGACAGGTCCGAGAGTGTTGATAGCAATCTGCTTCCATGGTAGACCAATAATAGCTTGCCCGTAGGATTTTCTTCACCATCGTATGCCCACTGGAGTGAGTGCCAAAAGTACCTTCATGTAATTCAGCCATGATCCTTTCCGCCTCAATCTTATCCACACATCGAAGTAGAATGGAGCCATGATTACGTTTGTACATGATGCCATTACTCAGGAAGAACTTAGCAGAGAATCTCCTTAAGAACTTTTTGTCATTGATTGAAGCTCCTCCTGGATATTCTTGAGCCTCGAGATACCTCTTGACTTCATGAAACCAAGGCTGGTCCACTACCTCTTCAGTATTAATCTCGTGACAGTGTGCTGGTTCATCCATTCGTTCGATGGTGATCTGGGGAGCCTTGTTATCCCAATTAAGTTTAAACATAGATGACATTGTGGCTAGAGCGTCTGCTAGCTGACTTTCTTCTCACGGGAAATGCTCGAAGGTAATCTTCTCAAAATGTGGTAACAATGTCAAAACATGTTCTTTGTAAGGGATAAGATTTAGGTGCTTAGTGTCCCATTCCCCTTTGATCTGACTGATGACTAAAGCTGAATCTCCAAACACATCTAAAGATTTGATTCCCAAGTCTACAGCAGCTCTGAGACTAAAGATGCATGCTTCGTACTCCGACATGTTGTTTGTACAATTGAAGCAAAGTCTGGCAGTAAATGGAGTATGACACCCTTCTGAAGATATGAGTACAGCGCCGATACCATTACCAAGTGCATTGGATTCCCCATCAAAGAACAGGGTCCATCGGGATCCTGGTTCAGGTCCGTCATATGGCCTGATTTCTTCATAGTTGTCTAATGTCATGATGTCTTCATCTGGGAATTCAAACTTCATGGACTGATAATCTTCTACAGCTTGGTGAGCAAGGTGATCAGCCAATACACCGCCATTTATAGCTTTATGGGTAGTATATTGTATGTCATATTCTGTTAAGATCATCTGCCATCTAGCTATCCTCCCAGACAGAGTAGGTTTTTTGAAGATGTACTTTATCGGATCCATCTTAGATAACAACAAGGTAGTATGAGTCAGCATATACTCTCTTAGCTGGCGAGCAGCCCATGCCAGAGCGTAGCAAGTTTCCTCGAGGAGTGAATATCTGGTTTCACAGTCGGTAAACTTTTTGCTCAGGTAATAAATAGTGTGGTCTTTTCGACCAGACTCGCCATGCTGCCCTAATACACACCCCATTGAGTTTTCTAAAACAGTCAGATACATGATCAGTGGTCTTCCCTCGACTGGTGGCATCAGAACAGGAGGCTCTTGTAAATACTCTTTGATTTTGTCGAAAGCAGTCTGGCATTCATCATTCCATTTGACTACTTGATCTTTCTTCAGTAATTTGAAGATTGGCTCACAAGTAACTGTTAGGTGAGAAATGAATATGGCAATATAGTTCAGGCGTCCCAAGAATCCTCTGACTTCCTTCTCAGTACAAGGAGCAGGCATTTCTTTTATTGCTTTAACCTTGGCGGGATCGACCTCAATGCCTTTGTTACTGACGACAAAACCTAAAAGTTTACTGGACCATACTCCGAACGTGCACTTGTTTGGGTTCAACCTTAGTTTATACTTCTTCAACCTCTCAAACAACTTTTGCAAGTGCTCAAGGTGCTCCTCTTCAGTTTGAAATCGGGCTATCATATCATCTACGTAGACCTCTATTTCATGATGTATCATGTCATGAAACAAAGCTACCATGGCGCGCTGATAGGTTGCCCCAGCATTCTTCAGTTCGAATGGCATCACTTTGTAGCAGAATGTGCCCCACTGTGTGACAAAGGTAGTTTTCTCCATGTCCTCAGGTGCCATTTTGATTTGGTTGTAACTTGAGAATCCGTCCATGAAGGAAAACACTTTGTGCTGGGCCGTATTTTCAACCAGGATGTCTATGTGGGGAAGTGGAAAATCATCTTTAGGGCTGGCCCTATTCAAGTCTCTAAAGTCCATGCACATTCGTACTTTGCCGTCCTTTTTAGGCACGGGAACAATGTTGGTAACCCATTGGGGATAGGAAGTGACAGCCAAGAATCCGACATTGAATTGTTTCATGACTTCCACTTTGATCTTCTCCGACATGTCAGGTCTCATGCGGCATACTTTTTGTTTTACTGGTGGACAGTCTTCTCTTGTTGGCAAACGATGTACCACGATGTCTGCGTCAAGTCCTTGCATATCTTCATATGACCAGGCAAAGATCTCAACATAATCATGCAATAGCTGAATCAGACGCTCCTTAACACTAGGCTCCAGATTGGCACCCATCTTGATTTCTTTTTTATCCTCTTCGGTACCCAAGTTGATTGTATCCACCAGTTCCTCATGAGGCTGAATAGCTCTTTCCTCTTGTTGTAGTAGTCTGGCCAACTCCCCTGGTACTTCACAATCTTCCTCACCTTCGTCTTCGGCTTGGTAGATTAGATCCTCAGAGTCATAAAAGGCCATAGCAGTATCGTTACCCATGGGATCCGGAATGGAGGGGTGCCTGCATTTGTGAGTGTGGGTGTGTGTAAGGGTATAGCCATCTTTAGAAATAAAATGTAAAAGAAAAACAATGAGCACAAAAAGTTTGTATGTGAAAAACGTCCATGATTCATTGAATGTCATATGAAGATGAAATACAAAACCATTACAAATAGACCATTGTGCCTTCGGCAAGACACAAGGTTTTAAATGTGCGAATTGTTTGTGAATATTACAAGTCCAACAGAAATGTAAAAGATAAATTACTGAGGGATGAAAGTTATTGGGACAAAGTCTCTGGCTTCCCAATTGTGAAGTCCTCCGTTGACAATAGGAAAAATCCAATCCTCCAAGCTTTAATTCTCTTCACCATCTTCCACCGCATTGACCTTTTAGTTGCTAATCTTCAGGGGTGGCCCTCCAACACGGGCACGGCGCACAGCCTTGTGAGCACTTGAAGTGAACCCTAAGTCAAACTTATCAGATTTATACGGAATATCCAGAACTTGCTCCCAGATGGTGCATCCTCCCCCCTCTACTACTTCCTTGGCGTCCTTTAGAGATGACATCCGGAGTGGAGGCCTTGTGATCTTGGGAATCTAGGACACCGTCTTGGTTACTGCTACCTCTTGAGAGACTTCTTCGAAATGTTGAAAAGGAGTTTCAATGAACTCGCCACCCAATTCCACATACCGGAAGGAATTGAGGTGGATAATCATATACTCTTCCTCTCCGTGCACAGTGATAATCTTTCCATGGACCGGATATTTCAGCATCTGGTGTAGTGTAGAGGTGACAGCACCGGCATTATGGATCCACGGTCGTCCTAGCACACAGGAGTAAGAGGGGCGTATGTCCATTACATAGAAAGTTGAGTTGAAAGTCTGAGTCCCAACCTTTATGGGGATGTCCACCTCCTCGTGGACCATCCTCTTTGAGCCATTAAATGCTCTCACGACTATGTTACTGGGTTTCAACGTCAGTCTTTCGCAGTCCAATCTGTCGAGAGCTTTCTTCGGTAAAACATTCAAAGATGAGCTAGTGTCCACCAAGACATGGGCCAGGGTTATTCCTCTACATTCCAATGAGACATGCAATGCCTCGTTGTGCTTTCTTCCCCTTGGTGTCAGATCAGCATCCGAGAAGCCTAGGCCGTTATCCGCTGTCAAACTGGCCACACAATCTTGAAATTGGTCAGCAGACGTCTCTTGAGGCACATGGGCTGTCTTGAGGAATTTCACTAGGGCTTTCGCATGAGCCTCATAACACAACAACAATGCTAGAATGGAGATCTTGGAGGGAGTTTTCCCTATCTGTTCAACTACGTTGTAGTCGCTCTTTTTTATTATTCTCAGGATCTCCTCCATTTCCTTCTTGGAGGTTTTGGGGATAGTCAGTGGTTGAGCCTTCATCCGGACAGGCTCTTCTTGAATACTTTTTCCTCAAGTTTCATCAGTAGAAGTGTTGGTAGGGATAACAATAGGTATTGTGTTATCTTTGTCAATAGGAGCAATTGCAGATATGATTATTGGTACGGAGGTAACTTTGGAGCAACCACAGGTTCAAAAACTGCCTTTGGAGGGGCAATTTCTGGAGAGAAGATTCTACCGCTACGGGTAATCTTGTTGGTTCTGGAAATATTGCTAATGTCGTAGTCTTTTTCTTCGGATCTTATCTCTTCGGCAGCCAGCCCATCTTGTTTGATATCATGGTAGTAGATGTCTCCACCGTAATTCCACGATACTGTTTTGTCTGATTCATACGGGACCGGCCCGGGCATTATGATTATGAGAGGAGTAGTTCTTGGAACCGATGTAATCCTAACGATTATTTTGGGGACCCTGGAAGAATTGGCGGAGATGGTTATGATTGAAACGTCTTCAACAGGAACAGGTGAAACAGGAGCACTTTCAAACAGAATTTCTTGGTTGTCTATCAAGCGTTGAATTCCTATTTTAAACAAAAGGCAATCAGTTGGTGAGGATAAGCAAAGATGGCAGTCTTTATTACAACCCGGGAATACATCGGATTTCAACAAGTTTATCTTAATGATTGGGAGTGGAGTCAAGAGTTCATCAACTGTGGTAGCAAACAAATCTTCTTCTATAGCATTGGTGTTGTGACCATGCCTAGGCATAGGAGCAGAAATGACGTTTGGCTTCTCAAGTGCATCAAACTCAATCTCTTTTGCATCTATAAGGTCTTGAATTTTGTTTTTCAGGGCCCAACAGTTGTTAGTGTCGTGACCCGGACTTTCGGAATGATATGCGCATCTGGAATTTGGGTGATAATGAGGGGATGCTATGTTGGGGTTCTTGGGAGCCTCCTTCAGAGTTGCCAAATTAGATTTCAGAAGATATGGTAAAACCTCGGCTAGAGTCATATTAATTCTGGTGAATTGCCAGACTGGCCTCTCCACCCTTGGTTTGTTACTTCTTGGTTGATTAGATGTAGGCTTTGGGATCATAACAGCTCCTAATATTGGTCGGCGTTCAGCTCTCCCGTGGTTCCTTTATGGATAAACAACAGATACCTCCTTTTTCCCAATGAAAGGCTTTCTCACAGCTGTAGAGGCAGATGAATCCTTCTGAATCTTTCCACTTTTTATGACAGCTTCCACCTTCTCTCCGGTTAGTATTAACTCAGTAAATCCAGCAGATGAGCTCCCAATCAAATGGTTGAAGAAAGGGACCGATAGAGTGCGTAAGAACATATCCACCAACTCCCTTTCAGACAGAGGGGGTTGCACTCTCCCAGCTAGATCTCTTCACTTCTGCACGTAATCCTTGAAACCTTCATTTGAAGCCATAGCCATACTCTGAAGTTGAGTACGGGTAGGGGCCAAAGATTCATTATATTGGTATTTCTTATAGAAAGTTGCGGCGAGATCTTCCTAGTTGTGGACGTCGGCCCTTTCCAATTGGTAAAACCAATCGAGTTGTGTTCCAGATAAGCTATCTCAGAAAAAATGCACCCACATGTCTTTATCGGCGGAGTGCGGCTGAATCTTTCTCACATATGATCGGAGGTGCATCTTAGGACATGACACCCCATCATATTTTGAAAACAACGGCACTTTGAACTTTGGTGGGATCAAAATTCCCGATACTAGTCCCAATTCTTTAAAATCTAGACCTGATACCTTTTATATTTCCATAGCGCTCAAACGCTCTTCAAGATGTCTGTACTTATCATCTGCTGGAGGATATTATTCCTCGGAGTAGTCTTCCTCTTCTTCCTTCTCTTCATATTCTGACGGAACCGCTGTTTCTTTTCCCTTCCCTTCTCCTTCCCCAGAAGTGGTTGCAAAATTCAAGGTTCTTCTAGTCTATCCCTGAAACCTTCTCCCCATGTTCAAGACCCCAACGGCCTTCTTTGTTTTCTTCTTTCTTTCTTCAGCTAACAGAGTATTCAACTAATCTTGCCCCTTGGCTAGGGTCATGAGTAATTGTTGAAACCGCGTGTTTTGAGCTTGAAGATCTTTGACTGTTTGTTCGAGATCCATCTTACTGAAATAAATAGTAGAGAGATGAGGAAACTCGTTGCAAAAGACCTGTTTATGTCATGATGAATGATATGTGCATATGTAATATTTTCAAGGATTTTAAAAGATTCAAGTTCGTTTTAGACTAAAAGAAACAAACATTATATTAATAAGATAGAGTTTGAGTACATCAATGCCCCTTGGGCAAAATAATACAACACTCTAAAATAAAAAAGTAGTGCGCATCCTCTTTGGTGCGATGTAGGCATTTAGAGTCTGCTCCTCATGAAGTAGCCTAGTGAGTTCCAAAACCTTCTTCTTGCTTACATAGAATTGGGCTTCGAAAGTATCGCGCTCTCCTTTGAGCTGTATCCAATCCCTTTGTAGGTCTTCAAGTGATGTGGGCATGTCCGGATGTAGGACAGTGTATGGAACTTCTCCTTCCTTAACAGGCTCAATGATCATCGGGAGAATGGAAGGATAAGGCATCATAAGACTTTGAGCGCGGGTTCGTACCCACTTGAGGTAAGGCTCAAGAGGGATGGAATTCTTGTGTCCCAAAGTCTTGCTATCCACCTTGTTTAGCATCCTCCAAGCTCAGATGAATCTCTGGAGAAGACCTTGATCGTCATTGTTGTAGTCGAATACCAAGCCTTGAATCAACATCTTGTACGGGCCATCCCTTCGAGCATAAACAAACTGTCTTAGAGATAAGCATGGGTTATAGGTGATGCCTCCTCTAATGTCAAGTAGATGGACATTAGGGAATTCCCCATAACGGTCAACAATGATAACATTCTCTTTGGATCGAGAGCACCAATGAATATCTGAATGTTTGAGCGTCATTAACCTTTGTGACCACCTCAAACCTTGCTCATTCTTTAAGACTGATTGGGGAAGATGAGAAATAAACCATCTTGCCAGGAGAGGAGTGCAACACATAAGGACACCTCTTTTCCTCATTGTACGAGTGTGAAAAGAGTGTAGGATATCCCCTAGCAATGTAGGTACCGGATTGCGTGACATGAAGATTTTGACGGCACTCACATTTATGAGTTGGTTAGGATTGGGAAACGAAACCATCCCATAGATGAGGAGAGCCACAATTTCCTCAAAGGCTTGCAAGTCTAGGCAATTCCAACAACTTTGGGCTTTCACAAACAGGAACTTTGCTAAGAAGCATTTGACACCACTTCTAGTTTCCCAATGGGTTGTGACATCAGATGAGTGCAAGTGTAGGGCTTGAGCAATCTCTTATGGCTTTGGGTCTCTTTCCATACCGTTGAAAGGTAGTTGATTAAGAATGGGAATCCTCAAGAGTTGAGAGAATTCTTCCAAAGTAGGCACAACTGATAGTCGGGAGATGTGAAGCAACGGTGCAAAGGATCAAAGAACTGGAAAAGCACCTTCATCATATCCTCTTATGTGTTGGAGGTGACCAAGTTGAGTAGACGACCATGCCTCTCGGTGAATGGAGAGTTCTCAGGGATCCTTGAAGCTAGCTCCTTGAGTTGTGGAGGAATTCTTACAAGGTTGACTTGGATAATTTTTCCTGCGAAGTGAATCCATATCCAACAAAAAAAAAAACAAAGATGAATCTACAAAATCCTTGAAATGTTTAGTGGATGCATATGATTCTCATGATGTCCATGATGTTATGTACAAGTATGTATATACAAGCAAAACAAACAAGTTCTTAGTTTAGGCTTGCATGGGGTTTTATAGGTAAGTACCCTCTTGAAGTTTCGTTGGCTCAACCTGTCCTAGTAATAGTAACTGGGTTCTAAGGAGCTCAATATCACTGGATTGTTTCCTTGGTCATTGTTTCAGCTCAAGCCTCTTTAATGGCGACCGAAATATCCCAAGAAACCAACCCTCAATGAGTGTAGTATCGAGTATCTACCAACTTCGGACTGCACCAAATCCGGTCATCTCACTACATCCTAAAGGCCAAGTTGGTCAAGTAAAGGGTTCTAGAAGTTCATTCATGACATCACTCAGCGGACCCGTATTCTCTTTGATTGACTCAAAGGCTACCGGTACTGTTGTACCCTAAATTTTGCCCCTAACTTTTTCAGTCGCACTTTCATACCATATTTTGTCATTCAGTCACAATCATTAATAAATAGCTTCATTCATCACATTTGCATCCTATCTTTAAGTTTGCTCTTGTGTTATTGACTAACTTCTAATCAAAATACAAAAAATATTTGTCTTTGTCTTTGCATATTTGTGTTTTGTAGGTACCGCGTCGAAGTATATGGAAAATAAGATTTTCCAGTATTATTTCCCTAAAATCTCTATTTGCAAAGAAAAAGAATTAAAAATTTTCATTTTTTTTCACTGTACAATCGATTGCTCCTAGAGTGCAATCGATTGCACAAAGTGCATTTTGCGCAATTTTTGAAAAAATACACTGTGCAAATCGATTTGCATTGTAGTGCAATCGATTGCAGAATGTGAGAATTTGAAAAAAAAAACAGCATTTCAAGCTTGTCAAATTTTTGGCTCCAATTTGGCTCTAATTTTTGAAAGAATTATCATTAATTCAAATTTTGACTCCAAGAATCAATTACCAAATTACCACTAATCCCAATCCTAAACTCTATAAATAGAGCCCTCATTTCATTCAAATTTCAAGCTTTTGATAGCCAAATCCACTTTGCTAAAAAACCTCTCAATTCTCTCCATCTACCAAATTCACTGAAAGCTCCATTATCAAGAAAAGTTAGTAAGCTTTGCATTGAAGCTTACTAATATTTGAGCTAAACCTTCATCCAAACACTTTTTCTTCATCAATTCTCTACATCCAAGCTTGGCAATTGATTCTTGTGGTTGAATTGAAGCAAATTCTTGAAGTTGTGTTGATAATTCTCTAGATCTACCTTTGGTAAGTTGGATAATTCATCTTTCACAATGTGATCTCTTGGTGATCTTTGGGATTGATTCATTGAACATTGTTTTGTGATTCCATTGGTTCTATTTTCTCATAATTTTATGTAATTTTCATGCTCAATTGGATCCATGATCATAAGGTGTTTGATGGAAAGTTTGAACAAGAAATTGGCCTTTTAAAATGTTGTTTTTGCTGCCTGTAACAGTGTGCAATCGATTGCAGTAACTATGCAATCGATTGCACAGAAGCAATTTTGCATAAAATTTTGAAAACTGTACTATGTAAATCGATTTACACAGTAATGCAATCGATTTACACAGGGACAGAATGTATTTTTTGCCTTGTTTTGGGGCAGCTTTGATCCAAAATGATTTTTCTACTCACTCCTTTTGATTGTTGGTTTGGATTGCAATTTTAAATGTCCAATTTGTCTTTAAACTCAATGGACTTTTTGATGTAGATGAAGTTGGATAAATGTTTATCAATTCAAATCTACCTAAGAGTGAATTATTTAATTCATTTTTGGTGCTTTGGATTAATGATATGTTTAGTGCTTTAATCCATCTAGAGGAGTGGTTGAATTTAAAGATGAAAGAATTTTGAAATGGTGATCCAAATTAGCTTATCATTCCCCTCCCTCTTCATCTTATCCATTTCTCTTTTAATTGTGCTACATGTTAAGGGATTATGATCTCTATATAATTTATCCAAACATGAAGTACATAGATTGCTATTGACCGGCCTCAAAATAGGTGCGACTTCTACATAAGTCCACTTACGATTGCTTAACATAGCGTTAAATTTTGTCCCGATTCGAATAAATGATCATTCGTGGACCAAACTTATGATTGCAAGCCTAAGTATGTTAATTTGATCTCTTTGATCCAATAACTTTGAGATTCATTGTATGGAGGCTTTGGTTCTACCAATCCTCTAATGGATCTACAACACCTTTGGTCAACGCGGATCACTTAAACATCGTTGATCATTACATGTTACTTTTTGAGGATTCCAAAATGGATGATATACTTGACAAAAAGCAAATGCAACTTGTTGTATGGAGGCTTTGGTTCTACCAATTCTCTAATGAGTTCCAAATGCAAGTTTCAAGATGGTCATCCAACTAACCACTAATTACTAACAATTGACTTTACTTTATGCTTTTATTTTTTATGCTTTATATACCATTTACTTTTTTTATTTACATTTCATGCTATTTTCATCTTTGCTCACTTGAACATTTACTTTTATGTCATTTTTATTTTGCTCACTTGAGCTTTTTCTTTCCTTTTAAAGACACTTAATAATCAACATGAACCATAAAAATCTTTAATGATACTTGGACTACTTGGTTACTATCCTTGGCATTATGGAGTGATGGACTTCTTGGACTTAGGAATAGAAACCTTGGCTTATGTTGGAGACCTTGTGACCTTAATTGTTATTTTGTCTGGAGCTCTTGAGGTTTACCTCAAGACATTGGGTTGTTTGTTTGTTTTGTGTGCAGGTTATTGTGATTACATACTTTGTTTGTAATTTGGAATTCACCCGTATACAGCCGTTACTCTGCCCAATTTTTTCAAAGACTTAATACACTTGAAGCTTGGTTTTCTCAAGAGGTCTAGTATCTTTTCTTTGCTTGGTTTCAATCCAAAGAATGGGAATTCTATCTTGGCCCATAATGTCAAGTATTGGCTTCATGTTGGTTAGACGTTTCTCTTCCTTAGCTTTTACCTTTATGCTTTAGGATAGTCCCTTCATCTCCTCCCATCTTCTTTAATTTTCAAAACCTTCTCATCTTCTTTCAAAATCTTCTTTATTTTTAAAAATCAAACCGATTTCATAATAAACCTCGACTTTGTCGAGTGCCTTTTCTTTTAAAACTTCTTTTCTTTAAACAAACTTCAATACACTTAATCATACTTTGAC
This sequence comes from Vicia faba, assembly GCA_948472305.1. Classification (NCBI taxonomy): domain Eukaryota; kingdom Viridiplantae; phylum Streptophyta; class Magnoliopsida; order Fabales; family Fabaceae; genus Vicia; species Vicia faba. The sequence goes on from OX451739.1 coordinate 1,195,687,820, forward strand.
ATTTTTCTTCAAAAATTAACAAAACAATTCAACTCATTCAAACCTTTTTGTGCCCCCGAGCACCTTTACCCTTCAAAACTTTTTTCAAGACGAGACATGATTCATTGATAATCGAGCAACATTCTCCTATCCCTATGGTTACAAAGGTGTCGACTTTTCCAATTGAGTACCAGAGGCGTTCTCAAACCCTCACTCTTGTTGATGCAGGGTCCATCTTTCTCACACCTTGTGGGCGTTAGTCGAGATTTCTCTCCTAACAATGACGACTTGTCTCCTTGTTTAAAATCAACCAACAGACAAGGCTTTTCTAGCCGAACTACGGTGCTCTGACTTTCCCATTGCACGGGGGAGTACGTAGGCATTAAGTCTTACGACCCAAAGCGAGCAACAAAAATAATAAAAAAACATTTCCTTTTCTTTTTTTTACAAATAAAAATTCATTCTTTCCCTTTCGCAAGTAAGCCATTACATAACACTCCTTTTAAAAGAAACCAAACAAAGTGGATCCTGCGGAGTACCGTAGATGCTTAGGGTGTTAATACCTTCCCTTTGCATAACTGACCCCCGTACCTCGATCTCTGATCTTTTTGGGTTTTGTTCGCTTTTTTTCCATTTCCCTTTGGAAACAATAAAGTGCGGTGGCGACTTCATTGTGTTGAGTTAAGTCAATTGATGGCTTAATCTCAAATCTTTACCGCTACATTTCCATTCCATATTCATCATTATCGCAATCGAGCGCCAAGAAAAGTGTGCGGCAGGTACCCACAAATATGTCACACTAACATAGCTATTGCTTAGACCATGTCGGTATACCCCACACAGTTTCCACAACATATTGATATTTACCTATAATGTTTCCCAAATCCGGGTGGAGGATTCAAACCCAAACAAAGAACCATAATGTAAAGCAAATAAGTCAAACAATGTAAGCAAATAAATGTGATCTAGCCCTAAGGTAACCCCACATTTATTAAAATCCCCAGCAGAGTCACCAGTTCTGTGATATGGTGGGAGAACTGACTTGAGGTGTTTTGCGTTTTATCACAAATGTTGCGGTTAGGAATAGTCACCACCAACTTTTCTTTTATCCTAAGGGAAGGTGAAAAAGCACAGGAAAGACCTTCGAGATTGTTTCTTGAGTTCGGGGGATAAATTATGAAAAGGGAATGTATTAGCATCCTTTTCATCCATGGTTTTCCATGGGCTCTTTGTTACTTGCTAGATCACTTGCTTTTGTTGTTTGAAAATGTGTTTAGTGTGGTTTTGAAAGTATTTTGTAAAAGAGGCCATTCGTTTAGGCAATCTTTGCAATGATTCTCGTTCGTAAGAATGTATACAAAGATGTTTGTATTTTTGAAAATGTTTTCAATGTTTGTAAAATATTTGGAAATGTGTGTGTTTGTTTTGAAAATAGCAAGGATAGTTGTTTGAAAATAGATCAAGTAACTAGAAGTAATCTACCTACTCAAATGTTTTTCTTGTGCATTTTCTATTCCTTTGACATTGATTTGGTAAGCAACTCTATCTTTGGATGTAAACGGGACGGGCGTGGGTCCTCGTATAACCATGATTAGCAATGTTTGCAAAGTATCTTAGCATTTTTTTGAGGGACCAAGATCATTTTTGTAAGGCAACTTTGAATAGCGTCATCGAAGGACTATGATCTTATATTTGTTTGTTTTTCCAAGATACTTCGCATGCGTAATATGGCTATTTTTGTATAAGGCAACAAAGTGGAGAAACCCTAAGGGTGCTTGTGTGCAAGTGTGTTATTTCCATGCTTTGTTTGTCTTATATTAGGGTTTTCTATTTGCTTTGTTTTGATCTTGCCATTCAAACCCTAATTACTAGCATGGTATATAAAGCGGTAAATTGCGTAATGTAAAGATTACTAAGCTATTACAATAACTTATGGGAGGGGGGAATACAAATTTGAATGGGGATTTGCAAGAATGTAAGTCTAAATAAATTATTACAACCAAATCGAATTTGTACGAATATTAAAATAAACAAAATACAATATTTAAATATGCAACATTATGTACATGCAAGAAAAGATTTTGTTTTGTTTTTTATGTGAAAAGGAAATTTAACCTAATCCTAAAAATATAAGGAAAAGAAATTAATTCTTAAAAAGGGTTAACCCTAATTTCTAATTTGAAAGAAAATAAGATTTTTATATATTATTATTTGTGTATTCTTTGTATAAAATATAATAAATGATATTGTATGAAAATATTTAGTTTTTACATTTTAACATAAATATTTACAAATATGAAATCAAAAGAAAATAAAACAAATTAAACTAAACCTATTTTATTTATATTTACAAGTTTGTTAAGAAAAAGAATTAATATATAACTAAGATAAAATATATTTTATGTGAAAAAATAAAACAAAATAAAATAAAATGCAATATCATCATATTTGTATTTTTTAGGATTTTTATGCATTAAAGAAAATATTTAATAAACTAAAATGAAAATAAAACAAATAAAATAAAAAATATAAAAATAGTTGGGCCAGGGGGTACTCTGAGCAATCAAGTGGTGAAAGTTAGAAAAAAAAACAAGGCCCAGCGTGGAGGCCCAATCCTGCAAAACAAGCCAAAACTGAAAAGGAAAAATGTGAAAAAACAAAAGGGTAGCGCCAAGGTTCGAACCCAGGACATGGGTCTCACCAGCACACTACCTTGCTACTGGGGTGGCTATACATCCGTTGATTTAAGTGAAACAAAAATAACATAACATGAAACGCTTCCATGGCCATGTACTTCATCTTCTTCCTCTAGCCAGCCAGATGCTTTGTAACTTTCTCATCTCTTAATAAAAATGGAAACTCATAACATGAATGTTGTAGCATTTTGTCTCACGATTCTAACCATGTAAATCATGTAAGCTAACAATCAAAGATCAAGATGAATTTTAAAATCCCTAAATCTAAACTTAATTTTTAAAGGAATTTGAACTTCAAAATTCTCTCAACTCAGGCCAAATAAATGCAAGATATATACATGTACAGCTTCGTAGCAATGAGGTCTACATTGTTTATTCACAAATCATGGCCAATGGATGCCTGTATGAAGAGATAGAAGTTGAGATTTTTACCTCTTTCAGTTGAAATCGTGGATGGAGTTGAAGTGAGTTTTATGAAGGCCTGATGATTGCTTGAGCTTGCTTGAGCCTCCCTGAGTGTGTTCCAACCCTTGCCTTGCTTTGTAAGTGCTTGGAACTCTCTATCCAAGTCAACCTGCAAGCTTTGAAAACAAAATTGGAAGATGATGAGGAAGGAGTTACAGTACAGGGATGAGGGTCTGGATCAGTTAGATATCAAGTAGGTAAAGTGTTTTGATGATTGAAACTTGAAATGCACGAGCCAAATGATGGATTGCTATGCTTATGCAAAAAACTACAAGTTTTGACAATTTTGTGGTAAAAGGGAGTTTGGGAGTGTTTCAAGAATCTAGCAATCGTGTTTTCTGTTGTAATGTGTTTGTATATTAGTATGGAGAAGGTTTTAAGTCAGCTCTTCCACAGGTTTTTCAATCCTAGCCTTTTTGTACACTTTCTTGCTTTTGAAGCAAAGTGAAGGGACAAGGCTTTACATGCCTGTACTGGCTTGCTTAGGGTTGGTATATACTTTGTACAATTTGATTTAGGCCTGTAAGACTTGTATGTGCAATGGAGACAGGTTCAATGCTCAAGAATTGGAAAATTGCAAAAGTGAAGCTTTTTCAAAATGGCAATGGCCACTTTATGCCATTTATGGAATTACAACTTGGACAATGGCTATAGGGCTTGGATTAAAGCTTTGTCAACTGAGTAAGCATTAAATTATGGAGTAAGAAACAAGTTTGGGACCTGTAAAGCATGGATTAGGAAGCATAGGTACTGATTTGAAAATTGTTCTTCATGAAATGGCTTTAATCAAAAGTGAGAAATTGCCAACTTCATCTCTTCGATTCTCCCTACTTAAAAATGATCTTGAGGAGTTCTTGGACATTTTGGAAAGCTTGCAATGTTCTGTATAACTCACATTTGAAATGCATTTCAAGACTCCTCTTAGAACTAGGTGAAAAATTGCCATGAAGTTGGGTCTAAAACCTGCCTAAATTAGGGCAAAATTTCACTAAGTTATTTAGTTCATGAGCATGTATTCATAAAATGATATCTTGAGATCCAAGCATATTTAGGGAAAAGTGCGTGAAGAAAAGTTGTAGATTTCATAGAGGTCTACAATTTTCATGTTGGGAACTTCCTTTGAAACATCTTGTATCATGGTGAAAAAATGGCCTAAAGATGAGAAAAAATAAGAAATTTTCTATACTTAGAAAAATTTCTAAGTTAAGAAAATTTCCTATTTTAAACCCTAATCTTCAATCCTTGATTTCTTGATGAACAATTTTCACATTTTGACATGTTTTGATGAATTGTGAACCTTGGCACTTGATTTTGACCAAAAAGTCAAAGTTTGACTTTTCAGTATACAGTTGACTTTTGATCAGTTGACTGCAAATTTCATCTGTCTATCCAATGAAATTGAAATGTTTTGAACCATATAATTAGGTCAAGATGATGAAATTGAATCCTTAGAATCATGCTTTAACTCAATTGGTCATTTGCTAGGTCAAAAATCAGAAATTGCCCTTCCTCAATCAAAACCCTAATTTTGACCATTTTGCCCTTTTGATGATTTGATCAAATTTCTTAAGGAATTATGGTCCAAACTTGATCAAATGATACACATGAGTCTAAAATGATGATGTTGATAAAAAATTATGAAGTTTGACTGTAAATTGGCCATGGTTGACTTTTTCCCCAATACAGCTGATTTTTTAGGTCAAGTGTCCAATTGACTGATAAAAAATATGGTTCAAGGATTGAAACTTGTCAATAGTAATCTTGGGGGTCCATAATGATGTTTGAAAGTCATATGAAATATTGATAGTCCAAGAATCCTTGTGCAAACTTGATCTGACCTGATCAGAAGGTTTGGACCGTCACGGCTTGCTCCGAGCTGAAGGCTTTTTGAACGAGGAGGGGGGGTACCTGCAAGGCACTCCGATGCTAAAGTCAGTGGGAGTACGAGCAGATAATAGAGTTGTGGTTAGAATGATCAATACCTGACCCTCTGGAAACAGAGGGTATTTATAGCCCCCAGCGCTGGGCCAAGGTTCCTTCATTGGGCCGGGCGGATTTGGCCCAATGGAGGAACTGCCAGGTTCTACGTGGGTAGTGGGGACCAGCACGTGGTCCCCTTCCTGGATGTGCTGCGTGACGTGCGGGCGGACGGAGACGCGGTCTTTCCGGAGTAACGTTGGGGCAACGGTGGACTGAGTCTGCCCTAGCCAGGTAGCTCGAGACCATGTCGAGCTGCGCAGCACGGTGCCGAGCTCGACGCCAAGACCTCGAGCTGAACAGCGAGTGTCGAGCTGGACGTCAGGACACAGAGCCGGACGGCAGGGTGCCAAGCATGACTTCACCGCGTGGGGCTGGTCATCGAGATGTCGAGGTGGACGTCAGGGTGTCGGGCATGGACGCGACCCCCTTTGCCCAGTGTGGTCCTTAGTGAGTCCCTTTGGACTGGGCCTTAGTAATGCTTTTGGGCCTGTCGGGCCCAGTCCAGAACAGGAGCCCCCCAAGTCGTGGTTCCTTTGCGAGGAGCCATGACTTGAAACCAAGTCGTTCCGTCGCTGAGGTCTCGTGCCCGGGATGGAGGTGTGGACCCTCGAGGGGTCTCCTCGTGTCGTGCTCGGAGACGTCCTCGGTGGTGGATGCGTGGAGGATCCGTACCGGGCGCGTCGGTCGAGCACACGAGGCATCTTTCGGGAGTTGTGCCGCCACCCTAGGGGGGTAGGGCCATCATTGCGTTGGGAGCAGTGCGTCGAGGAGATGGAGTCCGTGGTTGAACGAGGTGACGTTTGGTATTCCACGTCATCACTATAAATAGGGTCCTTGGGCCCCATAATACGTTTTCCGTTCTCCGTGCTCTCTCCGTTGCCGCTCTCAACACTTTCTGCAGTTGTGACTTCCCGTCTCGGATTCTTCATTTCTTAGCCAAATCCCAACTTTGATCCAAGTAAGTGATCTACTTTCTTCATTTTTCCGTTTTAGAATGCATGGTTCCTGGAATTTGTAGATGATTTAGGATCGTGCGCGTGGGATTAGCCCGGTAGATTCGTGTTTTGCCCGACATATTCATGTCTAGGACCGGCAAACGCATACTTGTGGCCGACACATTCATAATTTTAGGTGAAAAACTTCAGAGCTGCCCGGGGTCTTCATGATCCGGGCGCCTAATTCATGACCGTGCCCGGTATGTTCATGGTCGTGGCCGTGGGCTTCATAGTGCGGCTCGCCATGTTCATACCTCGGGTCGACATGCTTGGAGAGTGGCCGCGCGGTTGGTTTGAGGAAGAACACTGGGTTCAGGAAAGTCGGGGAGATATCCACTTGTAAAAACGGACTTGTGTAGTTGTGTATGGACGACATGATTATGTCGAGCATAGGACTTCGTGCTCAACTGATTGGTTTCCCGTGCTCTGCAGGTAACCATGGCGGACGAGCCGAGCTCCTCCGGACGTCGTGATCGCGAAGAACAGAGTGCCGACGAGTCGGCCACCTTAATAGATACCGTGACCGACCCATTGCTGGAATGGGTGGGTGTCGAGCCTCGGGGGACAGCGTCAATATATAGCCGGGATGACCGACATCCCTTCACTGCCATTGAAGAGGGCCAAGACCAGCCCGACTTCCAGCAGAATTTCGTGGTCATGCTGCCGTCGACCAATGCAAGAATTTGCTCGGTGTACCCGAACTACAGCTTCGCGATGTATGAGATCGCGTTTAAGGATTTAGGGCTGCGGCTGCCGTTCACCGATTTTCAGACCGGAGTCTTTATGCATTTGGAGTTGGCCCCGTCCCAGCTACACCCAAACTCTCTCGCCTTCATCCGGGCGTTTGAGTTGACGTGTCGCTACTTGAGGATAGGGGCGACCATCCCTCTTTTCTTTCGGGTCTTTCACCTACAGCGTCAGTCCCGAGGAGGGAAGCACAGCTGGGTGTCCTTGAAGCAGTCGAGGAGACTGTTTAAGATGTATATGGACTCCGTGAGGGGGTTCAAGGACAAGTGGTATGTGGTACGCCCTATTACCGACTCTGCTGTAGATTCCCTCTTCGAGGAGGAGGGGCCGGTCAGCGATGATGACGGGGAAGCGATGGTGGCCGACGACGGGAGCCCCGTGTTAAGACGTAGGGCTAAGTTCCCGGTGTATTGGATGTCCCGACATTATGAACATGGGACAGGTTATTTCCATACCACTGTCGGGGACATGTGCCCGGAAGATCAGCGGTCGTACGAGGCTCTTTGCCGGTTTGTCGACAGTTTTCATCCCGCCCAATGGGTTACGCGGGAAGGGGATGATATCCTCGACAAAGACGGTTACCCGACGTTCGAGTCTCGCACGATCGACACCAAGGCGCTGGTGGAATGTCCGACATATAGGCAGGCAGCCCGCCTGTTAGGTTGTTTGTTTGAAATTCTTTATTCGTCATTTATTTACGCGGTTTGCTCGATACTGACTTTTCCTTTACTTCGTGCAGGTACGATGGCCAGCCGACATGAAAGGCTCCTGAAATTGTCAACCGACCAAAGGCGAGGCAAGAGGGTCGTGAAGGCCCCGCAGACGACGAGAATGGGACCTCCACAAAGTCTGAACGCTCCTCAGCCGGTGAGGGTGGACTCGACTTCGAGTTCGGGACCCGCGTCAGATCCAGAGGTCGAGGAGATTGACCCCAGCGCCGTTTTGATGCAGAGGAAGAGGACCCGCGTGGAAGGCGGTTCGACTGTCGGGGAGGATGCCGGAGCTGTTCAATCTTTTGCCTTCCCCCCTTGCTTCGAAGAGGCGGGCTTTTTCGAGCGGTTCCCTCCGACGGTGGTCGCTCATGAAGCCGAGGCCATCAAGAAGATGAGTAAAGAGGAAAGGAAGGCCTATCTGGCCGCCAGCGTGGACGGGCTGGTTAAAATGGCCGAAATGGCTCTGGTGTTATCTGAGGATGCAGGGGATGCTGCTCGTGTTGAAGAGCTCGAGCAGAAGAAGGCGGCCTTGACTGCGAGCTCGCGAAAGTTGAAGGTCGCTCTGGAACGCTCCGAGGGGATGTTCCGAGAGCAGACCGCGATACTTGATGCCGAGAGGGAGATGCTGACCTTGGAAAAGGAGAAGTCGGGGAGGTTGACTGAGGAAGGGGAGCTGCTCCGGACCGACAGGGATCGCTTGGCTGCTGAAGTCGAACGCCTGGGTAAACAGGTTGAGGAAATGAATGCTGTCCTGCAACCTGCCGAAGATAAGCCCGAGGACCTAGTGATTTTGAAGAGTCGGGCTGAGCTGGTCGCCCACATTCGGCTCCTCGAGGCGGACTGCGTCGGTGCTCTGGAAGACGGGTTCAATTCTGCAGTCGACCAGCTCTCATTGCTAAACCCCGGTCTGGTCACTGAGGGTATCGGTCACACACACCGGATTGTGGGTGGCACGATCGTTCCCCCGCCCGACTCTCCTGGCGTCGACAATGATGAGAATGTGGAAGTTTGAGTAGGATAGCGGGCCTGCGTGCCCTTGATATTTGTATTTGTATTCTTTGGGACTGCGTGCCCGTTCATTGTATGTTTTGAACACCGCCGGCCTTCTTGGTCGGTTTAATATTGCTTTGTTGCCTTCGGGCGTTTATACCTTGTTATTCATTTTGTTTTTGCCCTTGTATGAACTCGCATGCTTGTATGAATTTAGCTCAAGTCCCGGGCCCGAGGAGTGCCCGTAGGTGGCTTTGATTTGGCGAGCGAATCTGCTCGTCTCCACTTGTATGCAATCTCGGCCCTATTTTGATTGGCCGGGGTTGCCTAAGTGTTGCGCTCGAGGGGAGAGATTTTCTTTTGACCCTTGTAGATGTCCTGTTATTCTTGATGGAATGTCGGGCATTTCGGAGCGAGCTTGCTCAGTCGGGCGTGGAGCCCGTTAGGGACGATTCGCCCTTGGCGTGAACTGCCCATCGCGAGCTGGGTGTTCTGCCTTATGGGTACGTCGACGGTGGGGCTCGGTGTAGCTGTCCACGTCGGGCACTATCGATCGTCAACGTTTACCGCGCGATGCCGTGTCAATTTGGTCGTGTGTCGGGCCTGTACCTTAGCCTTAAACGAAATTGGACGTTTTTCCTCGTTGCCCGAGCGTGGTTGCTTTTGGTCGAGGGTCCTAGGTGCTGACAGTTTCTAACTGTAGTACTGCTTCAACTTAGCAGCATTCCAGGGTCTTGGTAATGGCTCTCCGTCTAACTGCTCGAGGTAGTACGCCCCGGTACCTGTGGTGCCGTGGACGCGGTAAGGTCCTTCCCAGTTCGCGGCCAACTTCCCTTCGCGGGAGTCTTTCTGGTTTCTGCGTAGTACCAGGCTGCCTATTTCGAACTCGCGCTTGATGACCTTGTCGTTATGGCGTAGAGCCACTCGTTGTTTTAGGGTGGCTTCGCGCAGGGCAGCCCCCGATCGGATTTCCTCGACTAGGTCGAGTTCATCCCTTAGTGCTTCGTCATTCATCTCTTCGTCGAGGGGCTCCTCCGTTCGACGGGATGGTTCCATGATTTCGACCGGGATGACGGCTTCGGTACCGTAGGTCAGTCGGAACGGTGTTTCCCCCGTCGTTGAGTGGGGTGTGGTGCGGTATGCCCACAGGACACTGTGGAGCTCCTCGACCCATCCTCTTTTGGCTTCGCCGAGTCGACGTTTGAGCCCTCGGAGGATGACTCTGTTCGCGGCTTCGGCTTGCCCGTTGGTCTGAGGATGCTCGACCGACGTGAAGTGTTGTTTGGTCCCCAGTTTGGTGACGAAGTCTCGGAATCCGTGGTCGGTGAACTGTGTACCGTTGTCGGTCACCAGTGCCTGCGGAATTCCGAACCTGGCGAGCACGTTTCTTTTGTAGAAACGGAGGATGTTGTGTGAGGTGATTTTTGCGAGTGCCTCGGCCTCGATCCATTTCGTGAAGTAATCCACGGCGACGATTAGAAACTTGTTCTGATAGGTCCCTTGCACGAAGGGACCGAGGATGTCCATGCCCCACCAGGCGAACGGCCATGGGGACGACAATGTGTTCAGCTCGTGCGGTGGGGCGAGGTGCATATCTCCGTGCTTCTGGCACTTGTCACATTTTTTCACGTGTTCCTTGGCATCCTATTGCATCGTCGGCCAGTAGTATCCTGCTCGAAGGGCTTTCCTTGCCAAGGATTTACCGCCCATGTGCTGGGCGTTGATGCCTTCGTGTATCTCCCGAAGTACGTCGGGGATGGAGGACTCGTCAATGCATTTCAGGAGGGGAATGGAGAATCCCCTTCGGTACAGTTTCTGCTCGAGAACAACGTAGGAACATGCTCGCCGCTTTATTATGGCAGCGTCGGCCTGGTTCGTCGGAAGTTCTCCCTTCGTTAGGAAATTATAGACCGGGGTCATCCAAGACGTGGCGTCCCCGATGGCGTGGACCTCGACCGTAGTTGAGGGTGGTTCGATGCTCGGTCGTGCCAGAGATTCCTGGATGACGGATTTATTCCCGCCTTTCTTTCGTGTGCTCGCGAGTTTGGACAATATGTCCGCCCTCGTGTTTTGCTCGCGGGGAACGTGAGAGATTTCTGCTCGTACGAACTTTGCCATGTGTTTTTTGACTAAGTTCAAGTACTCAATGAGGTTGTCATTCTTGGCCTGGTAGCTTCCTTGTACTTGGGAAGCGACGAGCTGGGAGTCGGTGTAAATTTGAACTTCGCGGGCTCCTAGGTCCTCGGCTAATCTCAGTCCCGTGAGCAGGGCTTCGTATTCTGCCTGGTTATTTGATGTCGGGAAGGAGAGAACCAAGGAGTGCTCGATTACCACCCCTTCTTCGTTTTCCAGGAGGATCCCTGCGCCGCTTCCGGACGAGCTGGAGGCTCCGTCGACGAAGATGGTCCACTTGTGTCCCTTTCCCGGGGGAATGTCGTTAGTGGTCATCTCGGCGACGAAGTCGGCCAAGGCTTGTGCTTTCAGGGCTTTCCTGCTCTCGTACTGAATGTCGAATTCAGAGAGTTCCAGGGACCACTTCAACATTCTGCCCGCCATGTCTGGCCGACCCAGGAGTTGCCTCACCGGTTGATCGGTTCGTACGATGATGGTGTGTGCTAGGAAGTAGTGTTTGAGCCTCCTCGCAGCGTTGACGAGGGCCAGTGCAACCTTTTCTATCTGTTGATACCTGCTCTCGGGGCCTTGTAAGGCTTTGCTCGTGAAGTAGACAGGTTTCTGCCCGTCGGGAGTCTCGCGGACAAGAGCTGCACTGATGGCTTCGTTTGAAACTGCCAAGTATAGGTAAAGTGGCTCGTTGTCATCTGGTCGAGACAGCACGGGCGGTTGAGACAGGCTCTGCTTCAGATGGCGAAGTGCGTGTTCGCATTCCTCGGTCCATTCGAAGGCTGCTTCCTTTCGAAGGAGTTTGAAAAAGGGAAGGGCGTGCTGAGCGGACTTCGCGACGAAGCGTGAAAGTGACGTCAACATGCCGTTCATTATCTGTATCGACTTCTTCGATGTTGGAGTCGGGAGGTCGGCGAATGCTCGACACTTGTCGGGGTTGGCTTCAATGCCTCGTTCTGTTAGATAGAATCCGAGGAACTTTCCTGCCTTAACCCCAAATGTGCACTTCTCGGGGTTGAACCTCATCTTGCACTGTCTTGCTTGGGCGAAGACCGTTTTGAGATGAGCTGCGTGGTCGGTATCTGCTCGAGATTTGACGATCATGTCGTCCATATATACCTCGAGCATGTCGCCAATTTGTTTGTTGAACACTTTGTTCATCTTGCTTTGGTAAGTCGCACCGGCGTTCTTCAGTCCGAAGGGCATTACGTTGTAGTAATAGTTGCCCGAGCTGGTCATGAACGCCGTGCAGCGTTTGTCGCCCGGAGCCATTGGGATTTGATTGTATCCCGAGTAGGCGTCCATGAACGACAAAGTCTTGTAGCCGGCCGAGTTGTCGACCAGCATATCAATGTTTGGTAGAGGAAAAGCATCCTTCGGGCAAGCCCGATTGAGGTCGGTATAATCAACACACATTCTCCATTTTCCATTATTCTTTTTAACAAGTACAACATTTGACAGCCAGGTGGAGTACCGGGCTTCAGAAATAAAATTTGCCTCTAGGAGGTCTTTTACAGCTTTTTCAGCAGCCTCCGTTTTTTCTGGAGACTGCCTACGCCTACGTTGTACTACGGCCTTGGCGGCTGGATCAATGGCGAGGTGATGACAGGCGACCTCAGGGTCGAGTCCGGGCATCTCTGCAGCGCTCCAGGCGAAGAGATCAGCATTCTCGCGCAGACAGGCCTTGATTTGCTTCCTGGCCAAGTCGGGGAGGTCTTTGCCAATCTTCACTCCCTTGGTCGGGTCTGCTCCGAGGTGAACGAGTTCAAAATCGTCGTCCGGAATAGGTCGGAGGGGGATTTGCTCGCCGCTGGATGGCTCGTCTTGGTCGAAGTGGGCGTCGAGGGCAATGGAGTCGACCTTTGGTGGAGCCTTCTGAACTTCTACCTCGGGGGATGCTCTGTCGGGCTCTTGCTTTGTCTTCTTGATGGGTCTAGTGCTGGTACCCACGTCGACGGTATCCCGTCCCCTTGAAGCGGCGTTGAAGCAACGGCGGGCAGCGGCGAGGTCGCCCTGGATGGTGGCTACCCTCGCCCTCTTGGTATAGAACTTCATTTTTAGATGGACAGTTGAGGGGACCGCTGTCAGCTCCGCCAATGTCGGCCTCCCCAAGATGCAATTGTACAGGGACGGGCAGTCAATGACGAGGAAGCGGACCTTCACCTGTCTTGTAGCAGTTCCTTCCCCGAATGTCACGAGGAGCTCGACATATCCCCAAGGTTTGGAAGTCGAGCCGTTGAAGCCTTGAAGGTCTGAACCTATATACGGAGACAGATGTGAGTCATCCAGTTGCAAGGTTCGGAACAGCTGGGTGTACATCACGTCGACGGAACTCCCTTCGTCGACCAGAATGCGATGCACGTCAAAATTGGCCATCTTTGCCCTTATTAGCAAGGGGATGACTGCGTTCGGTGCTCCGCCGGGGAGCTCTTCCAAGTAGATGGTGATAGGCTCTGATCTGCCCCTCACCATTTCGAAAGTCACAGTTTGTGGAGGAGCTTTGTCGACCAGTTCGTCCAACTTCCTCTTGGCTGAGTTGATGGTGAGGTCGTTGAACCCGCCCCCGTTGATGACCATGGCGGAGGGGAAGTATTCCCACCTGCTGTGTGTAGTCAGGGGCTCCTGCAGGAGCTCGGGAAGTTCGAAATCCTCGGGCCTGGTTACCGAGAAGGCGGTCTGGATTGGCACCGACTCGTCAGATGGTCGGGCATCTTCTTCGGGCTCCTTTGCCTCGCGGGCGTCACGACGGGGAGCGTCGTTTCGCCTGTACTGTGCAAGCCTCCCTCCTTTGATGAGGGTTTCGATGGCGTCCTTCAGGTGGACGCAGTCCTCTGTCAAGTGACCATGACTCCTATGGTACTGACAGTACTTGTTTTTGTCTACTCTTGGCTTGGCAGGAGCTGGTCGGGGATGCTTGACGCCACCGTCTTTAAAATCTGTGCTAGCACACTCCGCCAGAATACGCTCGCGGGAAGCCGTGAGCGGAGTGTACTCAGTAAACCGGCCCGAGGGGCCCCTTTGTTCCCGGACCTCCCGGGGTCTATCTTCCTTCCTCTTTTCTCCGGTCCGTCGGGGAGGAGGGTCTTGTCTCGAGCTGCTGCCATGATTGTGAGCCCTGGAGTCTCGTGCCCTGTTGGCAGCTTCTCTCTCCTCGTAGTCCATGTATGCTCGGGCTTTATCGAGGAGAGCATCAAAAGTTGCAGGTGGCTCAATACCCACAGCTTTCCTGAATTCTGTGCCGGGGAGGAGGCCCCTCTCCAGCAAGTACCTTTTCATATGGTCCGCGCAGGGGACCTGGATTGCTTCCCGGTTGAAGCGGTTGATGAATTCCCTCAAGGTCTCATCATGTCTTTGGATGATGGCCTCGAGGGCTGCCTCAGTCTTCGGGTGGCGACGGGAAGCTGTGAAGGAACTGATGAATTGGTTTTTCAGGTTCCGCCACGAGGTTATGGAGCCCGGGGCGAGTCCTTTGTACCAGTCCATGGCCGCCTTCCTGAGAGTTGTTGGGAAGAGACGGCACTTGATGGGCCCCCCGACATTGTGATAGTGGAGCATGGCTTCGAACCCGTCAATGTGGTCGACTGGGTCCATCACTCCATCATACTCCTTTAGGTGTGGGGGCTTCTCCATGCCCGGGGGAATAGGTGCGTCCATGATGGCCTGCGACAGGGGACCGCGGGGGTCGTCCTCGTCGCTCCTTTCTGGAGAAAGAGAAGGGGTCCTGTAGTTATGTCTGGCACGCTGGTCGTGCTGAGATTCCCTCGAGCGTGATGCTCGGTGGTTGAAGGTCACACGCCCGTCCCTGTTGTGTCTCCTGTCGTGCCTCGATGGGTCGCGACTGGGCTCTTCGGCAGGGATGACGGGCTGTCTTTCATACTGGGGCCGCCTCTGCCTTGGTGGGGGAGAGGGGCTCCTAGAGTTCTCCCTGTAATGTCTCCGCGGGGGAGTAGGGTGTCGAACTTCTTCTACCCGGGGAGGTGGAGATGGTGGCCTTTGATGCCTCCTCGGGGGTCGTCGATCATGCTCAAGTGCCCTTAGTCTTTCTCCTTGGGCGAATAGGAGATAATTTGTCTGGTTGATGGCCGCGAACAGTGCCTGAGTCGTGGCATCTGCCCCGGCAGGGACTTGGACTTCATAGAACCGGGCAGCTTGGCGATAGGCGAGAGCCTCCGGGTCGTCTTCGAGTCTTGGAGGAGTCGTCGAGGATGACGCAGTGTTCCCGTCCCTGCGGGTGGAAGGTCCAGGGGCGGTTGTCACGGGGATGGCATTGCGGCCGGCATCACTGGGATTGTCCAAGTGCCCATTCTTGTCCGCGGGACCGTTGTTGGTGTCGGTGACGCGGGTGTGCTGTTCTTCACGAGCTGGATCAGCCATGACAGGTAATTGAATTGAGCTTTGGTCTTTGAAATTGTTCGTTAGACGGGGAAGCTGTTTCCCACAGACGGCGCCACTGATCTGACCTGATCAGAAGGTTTGGACCGTCACGGCTTGCTCCGAGCTGAAGGCTTTTTGAACGAGGAGGGGGGGGGGTACCTGCAAGGCACTCCGATGCTAAAGTCAGTGGGAGTACGAGCAGATAATAGAGTTGTGGTTAGAATGATCAATACCTGACCCTCTGGAAACAGAGGGTATTTATAGCCCCCAGCGCTGGGCCAAGGTTCCTTCATTGGGCCGGGCGGATTTGGCCCAATGGAGGAACTGCCAGGTTCTACGTGGGTAGTGGGGACCAGCACGTGGTCCCCTTCCTGGATGTGCTGCGTGACGTGCGGGCGGACGGAGACGCGGTCTTTCCGGAGTAACGTTGGGGCAACGGTGGACTGAGTCTGCCCTAGCCAGGTAGCTCGAGACCATGTCGAGCTGCGCAGCACGGTGCCGAGCTCGACGCCAAGACCTCGAGCTGAACAGCGAGTGTCGAGCTGGACGTCAGGACACAGAGCCGGACGGCAGGGTGCCGAGCATGACTTCACCGCGTGGGGCTGGTCATCGAGATGTCGAGGTGGACATCAGGGTGTCGGGCATGGACGCGACCCCCTTTGCCCAGTGTGGTCCTTAGTGAGTCCCTTTGGACTGGGCCTTAGTAATGCTTTTGGGCCTGTCGGGCCCAGTCCAGAACAAAACTCAAACCCAAATTTTGGTCATCAGTGCATGAGGAGGTGTTCTGAGCTGGTCAAACCCTAATGCAGTCTTGAGTCCAAGAGATCTTGTGAGAATAATCTTGATAAATAAGAGGGAAAATTTTGGGGTACAACAAACATGTATTCACAAAATCATAACTTGAAATCCATGCATTTATAGTAGAAGTTGTGTAAAGAAATGTTTTAGATCTCATTGAGATCTACAACTTTCATGTTGAAAGTTTCCTTTGAATCATCTTGCATCATGGTGATAAATTGGCTCAAAGTTATGAAATAAATATGAAGTATTCAACACTTAGAAAAATTTCTAAGTTTGGAAACTTTGACTTTTCAAAATAAAATCTTTACTTTTTGATTTCTTGATGAACAAGTTTCATATTTTGATATGTTTTGATGAATTTTGATCTTTGACACTTGATTTTGACCAAAAAGTCAAAGTTTGACTTTTCAGTGTACAGTTGACTTTTGATCAGTTGACTGAAAATCAACTATCAATCAATTGATCTTGAGGGAATTTTTGAGTCATGCCGTTAGGTCAAAATGATGCAATTGAATCCTTGAGATCATGTTTCCAACCAATCAACCATTTGTTAGGTCAAAAATCAGAAATTGCCTTTTCTCAATCAAAACCCTAATTTTGAAC
This sequence comes from Vicia faba, assembly GCA_948472305.1. Taxonomy (NCBI): domain Eukaryota; kingdom Viridiplantae; phylum Streptophyta; class Magnoliopsida; order Fabales; family Fabaceae; genus Vicia; species Vicia faba. The sequence goes on from OX451739.1 coordinate 1,195,704,284, forward strand.
ATTTTGCCCTTTTGATGATATGATCAAATTTCTTGAGGAATTATGGTCCAAATTTGATCAAATGATACATCTGAGTTCATAATATTGATATGGATAAAAAATTATAAAGTTTGACTTTAAATTGGCCACAGTTGACTTCTTCCCCAATACAGCTGATTTTTAGGTCAACTGATCAATTGACTGAGCAAAAATGTGATCCAAGACTTGAAACTTGACATGAGCTATCTTGAGGGTCCATAATGATCCATGAAAATCATATGAGGCATTAAAAGTTCAATTATCCTTGTGAAATCTCAAACCCTAATTTCAGTTATCAATGCTTAAGGAGGTGTCTTGAGCTGATCAACCCTTGTGCAGTCTTGAATCAAAGGAGATCTTGTGAGAAAATACTTGATAAATGAGAGGGAAAATTTTGGGGTGCAACAAATGTAACTATAGTGGTTGACTCAACCGTTTTTAGATTGTTTAAAATTCCACTACGGTTCTGGTGTTTAACCATGATCAAAGGTTTTACTGATAAATTAAAACAACTTAATCCCCCTTTCTTTCATAAGATCCCCTTGGCGAAAAAGTGAACAAGAGACGCCAGCAGAACTCTTCAATCGCAAATCTTCAACATATTCATTCTTGTTCATTTAAATCTCAAATATTCAATATCTTCATTCTTGTTCTCGTCCTCATCTTCGGAGTACGGTACTTTTCATCTTCAGTTCTAAATCCTTTTTTCTTTCAATGTTGTATACTGTTCTTGGTTCACATATATTGTTTGTTAGTTGTTCCATTTGTTCCTCTGAATACCTTTCTTGTATTCAATGTTGTATATTATTCTTGGTATATATATATATATATATATATATATATATATATATATATATATATATATATATATATATATATATATATATATATATATATATATATATATATATATATATATATATATATATATATATATATATATATATATATATATATATATATATATATATATATATATATATATATATATATATATATGCCATTTGTTAGTTGTTCTGTTGGATATAGAATAAACAAAAATATTATATTCATATGCTTAAGGTTTAGAGTTATAGTTTTTGGTTTAGATTTTGGTGTGTCATTCACATTATTATTCGTGTATAAATTTAAGAAGTTGTTATGGACCGTAGTGGGATGAAAGTCGATAAATTAGGTTCGGTTTATGAGATTGGAGTTCATGAATTCCTTGAATACACTGATAAAAATCTTCCTGACAATAATGGTATATTTTATTGTCCTTTGTGTTAAATGCGAGAATATCCGCAAAGGTACAAAGGATGAAATATTCCATCACCTATATGTTGTTGGTATATGTAAAAATTATACAATCTCGACGTGGCATGGTGAGGTGGATAATAAGGGAAGTCGGGCGCCACAAAGTCAAGAGTGGATAAAGATGAATATATGGATGATCGATTAGAGGATATGTTCTGTGATGTTGGAGAATCTTCTTTTAAGAATACTCATATTTATGACACTTTATGTAGTTATAAAGACACCTCTTTATATAAGGTATGCACAAGTTTTACACGATTATCTGTGGTGTTAAAGTTGTTTAATCTAAAGGCAAAAAATGGATGGTTGGATAAAAGTTTCACGGAATTACTTGATATGTTAAAGAAAATGTTACCAGAAGATAACAATTTGTCGGATCGTTGCTATGAGGCCAAGAAGATATTGTGTCCAATGAGTTTGGAGTATATTAAAATACATGCATGCCCTAATTATTGCATATTATACAGGAAAGAGTATGAAAACTTGAATCAACGTCTGAAATATGGTGTGTCGTGTTACAAGCTGAATGCCAATAATGGTGATGATAATGATTATGACAATGTTAGTAGAAAGCATCCTTCTGCTAAAGTGTTATGGTACTTGCCAATAATTTCACGATTTAAGAGACTTTTTGGCAATTCAAATAACGCAAAGAATATGAGATGGCATGAAGATGAAAGGAAACATGATGGAAACATTCGTCATGTAGTTGATTCTTTGCAATGAAAGAAAATTGATTTGTTGTTTCTGGACTTTGGAATTGAGCCAAGAAACCTTAGGCTTGGGCATGCCACTGATGGAATGAATCCCTTTGGTAATATTAGCATTAATCATTCTTCGTGGCCTGTTCTTTTCACAATTTACAACCTATCTCCTTAGTTGTGCATAAAGCGCAAGTATATTTTGTTAAGTATGATGATTTATGGACCACGACAATTTGGTAGCAACATAGATGTTTATCTTGCTCCATTAATTGAATATTTACGACTTTTGTGGGATACATGCGTTGAAGTTGATGATCCATATTCTGGGGAAAAGTATAAGATGCGTGCAATGTTATTTTGCACAATCAATGACTTTCTCGCTTATGGTAATATGGCTAGCTATAGTGTCAAAGGACATAAAGAGTGTCCTCTATGTGAATCTGATACATGTTATCACCAACTTGAGTTTGGAAAAAATACCGTTTACCTTGGGCATCAAAAATTTCTAAAACCCGATCATCCTTATCATAGATTGCGGAAGGCTTTTAATGGAGAGCAAGAGTTTGATATGGCTCCTAAACCTTTAACAATGGATGAAGTTTATCAAAGACATGAACACATTAATGTTGTCTTCGGAAAGAGAGATAAAGAAAAGGCCCAGTTGAGAATAATATATGGAAAAAGGTATGTGTTCTTTGATCTTCCATATTGGTCAAGTCTTGATGTTAGACATTGTCTTGATGTGATGCACGTTGAGAAAAATGTGTGTGATAGTTTGATTGGATCACTTCTAAACATTCTAGGAAAGACTAAAGATAGTAAGACTTCTCGTCTTGATATGGAAGTGATGGGTATACGAAAAATGTTAGCTCTGATAGATAGAGAAAATAGAATTTATCTGCCTCTAGTATGTCACACTCTATCTAAAAAGGAAGAGAAAATTTTCTACGAGTGCTTACATAATATCAAAGTTCCCCAAGCTTACTCATCAAACATCAATAAACTTGTATCAATAAAAGATCTCAAGTTAATTGGTTTTAAATCTCATGATTGTTATGTATTAACGCAACAACTTCTACTAGTGGCTATCAGTGGGATCCTGTGATACGGTGGGAGAACTGACTTGAGGGTTTTGCATTTTATTACAAATGTTGCGGTTAGCAAGAGTCGCCACCGACTTTTCTTTTATCCAAAAGGAAAGGTGAAAAAGCACAGGAAAGACCTTTGAGATTATTTCTTGAGTTTGGGGGGTAGATTATGAAAAGGGAAGATATTAGCACCCTTTTCATCCATGGTTTTCCATGGGCTCTTAATTACTTTCTAAATCACTTACTTTTGTTTGAAATTGTGCTTAGTGTGGTTTTTTGAAAATATTTTGTAAAGATACCTTTGTTTAGGCAATCTTTGTAATGATTCTCGTTCGTAAGAATGTATACAAAGATGTTGATCTTTTGAAAATGTTTTCAAGTTTTGTAAGATGTTTTGAAAATGTGTGTGATTTGTTTTTGAAAATAGCAAGGATGTTTGTTTGAAATTGAGCAAGTAATTGGGAGCAATCTTCCTACTCAAATGTCTTTCTTGTTAATTTTCTTTTCTTTTGATATTGTTGTCTTACCATTTATTTGGTAAGCAACCCTATCTTTGGATGTAAACGGGACGACGTGGGTCATCGTATAACCATGATTAGCAATGTTGCAAGGTATCTTAGCATTCTTTTTTTAGGGACTAAGCTCATTTGTAAGGAAACTTAGATAGCGTCATCGAGGGGCTACGATCTTGTATTCGTTTGTTTTTGCTAAGATACCTCACATGCGTAATATGGCCATTTTGTAAGGCAACCAAGTGGATTTTACCCTAGGGGTGCTTGTATGCAAGTGTATTGTTTTCGTGCTTGATTTTGTCTTGAATTAGGGTTTGCTATTTGGTTGATTTTATTATTTCCATACAAACCCTAATTACTAGCATTGTATATATGAAAGCGATAAATTGCAAAATTTAAAATTACTACACTATTACAATACTTGTGGGGAGGGGTATACAATTTATGAATGGGGATTGCAATAATATAAACTTAATTAATCTATTACAACCAAATTGAATATGTACAAAAATTACATAAATGCAAAGTATAATGATGGATAAATGTATCAGGATAAAAAATGTAAAGAAGATGAATTTTGTTTGATTTTCATAAAGAAAGACTTTTTTGTCTGAACCTAATTTAAATAAATAAAAATAATTAATTAAGTTTGAATTTATTAAGAAAAATATTTTTAAAAGAAAGCCCTAATTCTATTAATTAACCGAAAGGAAATAATTTTTAAGGAAAGTATTTTTGGCATTTTTATCTTGAAAATATTTATAGCTTTAAAAATATTTTTAGTCCTTTTTTGGTATTTAAATAATATATTTTTTAAATGGTATGAAGAAAAATAAATAATATAACATTTAATTAAGTTTATAATAAAAATAAGTAAATTATAGTAAATAAAATATTTTTGTTCATGGAAAAATAAAACAAAATAAGTCAAAATATAAAATGCATCATTTTTTTTGTTGTATTTTTCATGATTTTTAATATTTTAAAAAATATATTTGAAAAGAAAAATGAAATAAATAAGTAAATAAAAATGAATGGGCCAGGGGGTGCCAAAAGTAGGTAGGGAGGTGAGTTAGATAATAAAAAAACAATGCCAGGCCCAAAGGGCCTAGCGCTTGCAAAAAATATGAGGATCAGAACATATGAAAAAAATACAAAAGGGGGGTTCACATTGGTTCGAACCCTCGCCCTTTTGGTAAGAAGTGACTTAGTACGCGTGCGCTTGCCACTGGGGTGGCTGTTTCATTCGGTCATATAAACAAAACCATAAATATATAAGGCAAATCAAATCCTGATGACTTCATCTTCAACCTCCAGTCGGTGTACCTGTAACTTCTTCATTTCTCCACAAAAATGGAAAGTTCAAACATGAAAGTTGTGGTGTTTCTTCCCACGAATCCAACCATATAACTTAAGTAAGCTAAAAGTCAAAGATGAAAACTAATTTTTCTTGCCCTAAATTGAAACCTAGTTTTCTCAGAAATTTCAAATAAAAAATTCTCTATACACAGTCAATATAAATGAGAACTATGAACATGGTCAACTTTAGAGCAAAGGTATCCATATTTTGTCTTCACGAATCAGGATCAAATGATGCTTGTATGAAGAGATAGAAGTTTGAAAACATACCTCTTGCAACTGGAGTCGTGAATGGATTTTGAGAAAGTTTTGAGATGGCCTGAGGATCTGTTTAGCTTTCCTAGATCTCCTTGAGTATATTCCAACTCCTACTTTACCTTGAAAGTTCCTGAACCTCTCTACTCAAGTCAACCTGCAAGCTTGATGTTTGAAAATGGTGGATAGTGATGGAGGAGTTACAGTCTTGAAACAAGGGTCTAGATCACTTTTATATGATGTATATTAAGTGTTTGGATGGTTAAAAACTCAATACGCACGAGTGAATTTGGAGATGGCTATGTGAGGTTCAAAATTGTAAAGTTAAGGAAGATTCTGAGTTGCAGAGTGCTTGGGAGTGTTTTGGGGTCGTAGCATTCGTGTGTTATCTTGAAAATAGTGTATGTACTTATAGGCAAGAGGTTTTGAGGCTTGAAACAACTCAGAAATTGAAATCACATGTTATGGCTTGGTTACTTGTTTTTGAAGCAAAGTTGACAAACATGGTTTCAATGTGAAGTACAAGGATTTGAAGGGTGGTTAGCAGGTTTTAGATATGTTGCTTCTTGCTTTTAAATTATTTTGAGTGAGAAACAAAAATGTATGGGCTCAAGAAGAGTTGACATTGTGATTAAAGTCACATTTCCAAAATGGAAGTGGTGACTTTCTTCCCAAAATGGAAATGCAACTTGGATAATGGCTCAAATGTTTGGACAATGGCTCTATCGGTTGTGTAAACATTAAATTATTGAGTTATTAGCAAGTTTGAAACCTGCAAAGCAAGATTTGTACAACATGCTTGAAGATTGGATCAAGTGTTCTTCACAAAATGGCTTGTAATTCAAGTTTGAAAACCCTAACTTCTTGCCTTCGATTCTCCTTGCTTAAAAATTATCTCAATGATTTCTTGGACATTTTGGAAAGCTTGCAATGTGATATACAACTCATATTTGAATTTCTTTTGTAGATTCCCCTTGGAACTATGTGAAAATTTTCCATGAAGTTAGGTCAAAAATTTGCCTAACTAGGGCAAAATTTCACTAAGTCTTTTTTAGTTCATGAGCATGTATTCACAAAATTATAACTTGAGATCCAAGAACTTTTATGAAACTTTGTGTGAATAAAAGTTTTAGATTTCATGGAGATCTACAACTTTCATGTTGGAAGTTTCCTTTGAATTATCTTGCATCATAATGAAAAAATTGCTCAAAGTTATGAAAAAATAATAAATTTTCAACACTTAGAAAAAATTTTAAGTTTAGAAATTTTAACTTTTCAAAATGAAATCTTGATTTCTTGATGAATAAGTTTCCTATTTTGACATGTTTTGATGAATTGTGATCTTTGGCACTTGAATTTGACCAAAAAGTCAAAGTTTGACTTTTCAATATACAATTGACTTTTGATCAATTGACTGCAAAATTCATCTGTCAATCCAAAGGATTTGCAATGTTTTGAATCATGTCATTAGGTCAAAATGATGAAATTGGACTCTTGAGATCATGCCTTAAACCAATTGACCATTTGCTAGGTCAAGAATCAGAAATTTCCCTTTCCCAATCAAAATCCTAATTTTGACCATTTTGCCCTTTTGGAGATTTGATCAAATTTCTTGAGGAATTATGGTCCAAAATTGATTAAATGATACATATGAGTCTAAAATGTTGACGTGGATCAAAAATTATGAAGTTTGATTGTAAATTGGCTATGGTTGACTTTTTCCCCAATATAGTTGATTTTTTAGGTCAAATGTTCAATTGACTGATCAAAAGTGTGATCCAAGGCTTGAAACTTGACATGAGTAATATTGGGGGTCCATAATGGTCCATGAAAGTAATATGAAGCATTGATTGTTCAAAAATCCTTGTGAAAACTCAAACCCTAATTTTGGTCATCAGTGCATAAAGAGGTGTCTTGAGCTGATCAAACCCTAGTGCAGTCTTGAGCGCAATGAGATCTTGTGAGAAAAATCTTGATAAGTGAGAGGGAAAATTTTGGGGTACAACAGCTTCCCTTGTTTAATCTTCTTAAGCATGAAGAGTTAGATTGGCATGTTTTCCCAGTCGTGACTCGAGGGAGGAAGATGATTGGACACTAGAGTGCCCAGAAATTTGTACTCGGTGATTTGATGGTTGAGGGAATGGCCTTAAAGATTATATTTGGAGAGGTGATAGAAAGTCGTAGGAGATGGGCTTAAAGATGCCATCTGTGATACGGTGGGAGAACTGACTTGGGGTTTTGCGTTTCGATCGCATTTGTGCGGATAGCAAGAGTCGCCACCGACTTTTATTTTATCCAAAAGGAAAGGTAAAAAAGCACAGGAAAGACCTTTCGAGATTATTTCTCGGGTTCGGGGGGTAGATTATGAAAAGGGAAGGTGTTAGCACCCTTTTCATCCATGGTTTTCCATGGGCTCTTAGTTACTCGTTTAGATCACTTGCTTTCATTTGACAGTGTGCTTGTGGTGTGGGCTTTGAAAATGTTTTGAAAATTTTCTTTGTAATGGTTCTCGTTTCTATAAGAACGCGTACAAAGTTTTGTTTCGAAAAGTGGTTCAAATATGTGTTTGTGGATTGTGTTTTGGAAAGTGTTTTGAAAAGATATTTTGCAATGGTTCTCGTCTCTATAAGAACGTATACAAAATTTTTGTCTTTTGAAAATGTTTTGAAATGAAAGTGTAGGTGTAAAAATATTTTTATCGTGAGTAAGCGAGTAACTAGGAGCGAATCTATCTACTCGAAAGGTTTTCAATTGTTCTTTTCTTCCTTCTTCTAATGTTGCTATCTTACCATTAATTTGGTAAGCAGTCCCATAGTTGGATGTGAAGGGGCGGGCGCGGGTCAATTTTACAGTCATCAAAGGCAACTTATGAGACGCTTTAGCAATTTTCGCAAGGGACGAGATTGTTTTATCGAAGGCAACATCGAGGGTCATCGAGGGACTATGATCTTTTTATCGAAGGTTCATTGCTAAGGCGTCCCATATTCGAGAGACATGACTGTATTTCCGAGGCAACGAGTGAGGTTATCCTAGAGGTGCGCGTGTGAAAAAGTATGTTTGTTTCAAGTTATTTTGTTCTTTGATTAGGTTATCTAGCGATTGATTTTTGAATCTTGCCATACACGCCTAATTACTATACAGTATAAGGAAAACAGTAAATTGCGGGAATTGAAATTCTACGCTATTACAAAGTGTTCGGGAATGGGGGTACAATTTTTACAAATGGGGATGAGTCGAATGCGATTAAAAGGTCCAAATAGTAAACAAAACAACCAAATTGAATCGGACAATTAATTAAAACTATAATAATCTTATGAAATAAAAATTAATTAGCAAAGTAAAAATATGGAAATAAAATATTTGTTATTTTTGACCATGAGGATTTTAAACAAACAATTTAAAACTAAATAAAAAAAGTTAATTAATGAAATTATTCACAAAAAATTCCTAACTAAATTTTTTTAACTAATTTTAAAAAAAACTAAATTTAATTCACTTTAAAAAAATCTTTTTTTTAAAGGAAATTGATATTCTAAAAAAAAATCTAATGATATATATTTTTTTTGTATTTTTATTATAAGGGATAACTATAGAAATCTAGACTAATATTGTTGTCAAATATTTTTACTAGAATTTGGAGATAAGACTAACAAAACTATATATAAAAAAAACAAAAAAAGCACCCCAGCAGGGGTTGAATCCGGGTTCTCTTGTTACTGTAAGCAATGCCTTGCCAACTGGACTACTATACTTATTCGTTATTAAAACGGCTTAAATGTTAGATAAAGAGAATGCAGTGGCATGATTGGGCCAAAAGGCCCAAGAGGCCTGACCCGGTTTGACAATGGAAAAAGAAAGGGTTTGAAAACCCTTGAAAAGAAGGAGGTGCGGCGCTGGCTATCCCTAGGGAAGATAAAAAATACAGCACTATTATTATTATTAGTTCCAATGACCTTTTTTTGTTTTCTTTTTTATTCTAAAAAATATCGTAAAAATGGAACAAACTCCCTCTCTCTCTCATACGATTTCCTTTCCCTTTCTTCTACCCTTTTTCCTTTTCTAAAAAAAAAAATTGAACACACAAAATCTCACAACATGATTTTCTAACTGAATCTCAGCAACAAAATAAATCTCAGAATTCACATCAATTGATGAAAATCAGAGAAGGAAAATAGAAAAAAATGGAAGAACTAACACGACGGAAGACCGTCGACGGCGGAATCAATGGCGGTGGCGAATGAAAGGCTAGAGAGCTCCTGTGTATATGGCTACTCAGGTATGTGATGGTGGTCGATGGATACGGTTGATTCACGGTGAAGGTTGTAATTGAGGGGTGTTTGATGGAAATTGAAGAAGAGAGATGTTGTTTGCATGAGAAGGATGGATTGAATGGAGAGATGGGTTCTTGCTGGGATGGTGATGCTGGTTGTAACAAAAGGGGAAAGAGAGTTAACAGTGGGTGAAATGAAAGGAGTATGCGATGGATGGGAAAGAGAGATACTGCTATGCTTTTGGTTTGTTAGTTCTATTATTGGTTTATTGGTTTGTTCTGGTTTTTGGATGCTGATGGTTTGAGATGGTTTGTCAGTTCTATTACTGGTTTGTTGGTTTGTTCTAGTATTCTGATTTTTTTACAGGTTTGTTGGTTTGTTCTGTTTTTTTGGATGCTGATGGTTTGAGATGGTTTGTCAGTTCTATTACTGGTTTGTTGGTTTGTTCTGGTTTTCTGATTTTTTTTACAGGTTTGTTGGTTTTCTTGATTGTTATATTTTTGGTCTTTGGATACTAATTAATTAAAAAAAGAAACAGAAATGTTTGCAGATGATAGATTTATCGTAAATGCAGAGGAGTGATGGAAACTTACCTTGTTGTTGGCTTTTGCTTGACAGGGAAGTTGATTTCTATCCTTTTTTTCTGTATTCTCTTCCTTTCTGAAGGGTGGTCTTTAAGAAAATGATGATGATATTCTTTGGGGTGTTGTATGCTTTGTTATACTGTTCTTGATGCTGGTTCTTTTTTAATAATGAAAACTGTTTCTCCCCTCCCTCTCTCCGTCCCGAATGGCCCATTATATGATATATTCTTCATCTGAAAAACAAAACTTTTGGGGGGAAAAAGAAATTGGGTTTGAACATTTGTGTTATGCTGTTTTTGCTCCTTTTTGTTGCAGTTTTGACTTAGCCTATTTATGTGCAATTTTAGGCTGTATGTTTGCAGCTATTTGGACAGATTTTAGCCTCTTTTGGACAGCATATAGAGGGCTGCAATGCAGTCCATTTTTGACAGCATTTTGGCTTTTTGTGATTGTGCTTTTTTCATTGTGATGTAAACTACTTTTGCAGCATTTGAAACCATGATGAACTTATTGATTTTGACTTGCATTTCTCCTCATTTTGTCCTCTGTGAACCAATTGAAAATTGTGATTTGCAATGGACTAAACACGGATGAAACGTTGTCCCCTTATTTCTGATTCTTTTTACCAATCCCTAATGATGAAAATATAGAGATTTCTTTGAAATTTTCCAATCTTATTCCAACATGAATTTTGCTAACTAATGCTCTTCTTTTGTTTACATGTACGGGCCCATTGGATGATAGGGAGAATTGACGAAGAGTGACTTGAAGCACTTGAAGAAAGCTTGATGATGAAGAAAACTCCTTTGTAGTTTTAGTGCATTGTTGAGAATTTGTAACATTGTGAACTTGTGATTTGAGTTTTAAGATTTAGAAACTTGTAAACTGTATATCAATTCCCTTGTAATTTTAAACAATGAATTCCAATTCACTTGTAAATTTATACAATGAAATTTTGGTGCAATCTTGCATACTTGATTCGTCTTGAATTTGTTTCTACAAAGCTTGAACATTCCCTTTTGATACAATTTAAATCATGAGCATAATTTGGGTTCTTCTTTTAAAATGCCTCTTGAGAAAAGAACGATACTTGAATCTTTGAAACATGCCTTGAATAATTCTTTGTAATTTCTTGTAGAATTGAATCATGAATTCTTGCAAACTTGAAATGGATGTCTTGAATTTGGAAATGGAATTGGTGCTACACTCTTTTGAATATCCTGTAAGAATTTTAATAGAAATCCTATTTCGATCCAATAATAATTATCGTCCAAACGCGAACGATTTGAAGTACGAACAACAAACTATTCATGGACTTTCAAACTCAAACTCTTGTTTCAATGAATTATCTCAACATGATGATAACATCTAGAAATAACATTCTACAGTCAAGAAATTCCTATAAAATTTTAGCAAATTTCATGGTCTTCCAAGCTCATTTTGACTTTGATCATTGAAGTAATCTCATAGACAGTGCTATTTGTGATACTTTGCAAAAAGAATCACTTCATGATATTGAAAATTGAAGAAGTTGTGAGCCTCAAAAATTGGGCAAGAGTTTCTTGTAATTAGGTCAAATTTGCAAAATGACCTTTAAAGCATTCAAATTTTCTGATGATCTTTCGCACATAATCAAATCTTGACTTGTGATGAGAAATTAGATATGACGTCAAGGAGAGTCATACGCAAAAGAAACGTCAAAAAATATCGAATAACGAAGAAGTTACAGTCACTTGAACTTGATGTCGCAAAAGGTCATCTTTTGGGTTAATGGAGTCATTTTCAGTCATCTGAACCACTGACTGAGAAAACTCACGATGTGAGGTTTGAAACTTGGCACAAACATCTTTGATAACACATGAAGGACCAAAGAAGATCGTTTGAAACTTTGACAACTCATTTTCTTTTGAGAACTGCAAAACCCTAATTGCTGATTTATTGCCTCGGAAGAGAATCCGTCTGATCGTTTTCTGAGCCAACTTGAATATCTGAGAAACCCTAGGATTGTATCTTGTATGAAAAATAGGAGGGCAAATTTTGGGGTACAACAGCTGCCCCTGTTCAATCTTCTTAAACTTGAAAAGCGAGATCGACGCTTTTGTCGTTCGTGGCTTGAAAGTAGAAGGTGATTGAACACTAGAATGCCCAGAAATTTGCACTTGATGACGTGCTGGTTGACTGTGTACGAAATTGGGCTTAAAGATGGCATTTGGAGAAACAAAGGAGAATTGTCGGAGATGGGCTTATAGATGCCATCCAAAGGTGAATGTTGACAGAAAGTTTGAACTCGATCTCAATAGAGAACTAATCTGAATAAACTGTTGAGAGATTTATCTGAGACAGTAAAAATATGGAAATGAATCAGGATAAATCGTTGAGAAATTTATCTGAACTAGTAAAAATCTGGAGATGAATCAGAATAAATTGTTGAGAGATTTATCTGAACCAGTAAAAATATGGAGATGAATCAGAATAAACCGTTGAGAGATTTTTCTGAACCAGTGAAATAATCTGGAGACGAATCAGAATAAACCGTTGGGAGATTTATCTGAACCAGTGAAATAATCTGGAGATGAATCAGAATAAACCGTTGAGAGATTTATTTGAACCAGTGAAAATCTGGAGACGAATCAGAATAAACCGTTGATAGATTTATCTAAACCAGTGAAATAATCTGGAGACGAATCAAAATAAACTGTTAAGAAATTTATCTGAACTAGTGAAAATCTGGAGACGAATCAAAATAAACTGTTGAGAAATTTATCTGAACCAGTGAAAATCTAGAGACGAATCATAATAAACCGTTGAGAGATTTATCTGAAACAATGAAATAATCTGGAGACGAATCAGAATAAACCGTTGAGAGATTAATCTGAAACAATGAAATAATCTAGAGACGAATCAGAATAAACCATTGAGAGATTTATCTGAAATTAGTGAAATAATCTGGAGATGAATCAGAATAAATCATTGAGAGATTTATCTGAACTAGTGAAAATCTGGAGATGAATCAGAATAAACCGTTGAGAGATTTATCTGAACCAGCAAAAATAATCTAGAGACGAATCAGAATAAACTGTTGAGAGATTTATCTGAACCAGTGAAAATCTGGAGATGAATCAGAATAAAACATTGAGAGATTTATCTGAACCAGCAAGAACCAGCCTTTTCTCGGAAACTAATTTGTATTTGACTTGTTGAAGATTTGTGTCTGTCGGAAGTTTGTTGATAATAACTGTCTAATGGCTCTTTCCTGTAAAAAGGTGAAGAGTTAATTGTATGCAATGCTATGATGTATGTGATGCATGGTGTGACGTTTGCCTCTCAAAATAAATGAGATTGCACTGTATGTACTGGAGTTGTCGATGTTATGACGTACGGATGCAGATGTATGGAATTAAAGATTGTTTGTGTCGTAGCGTCGCTGGAAGCGGGGAAAATAAACCCCTTTTGAAGCACTGATGGGTGAGTTTCCAAGTATAAACTTTGTTGTAGAAGAGAAAAGCCAGACATTGTTTGTAGTCTTCGTGATATCCTATTGGGGAAATCTGAGAAGTTGGGCAACTCACTGGGGACATTTTGGACCGGTGGTTGGAAATTTTTTGCTCTGGCTAGAGAAAGTACCTGCGGGGGTTTTATGGAATGGCTTACAGATATTATTCTATTTCTTAAAGTCATTAGTAATTGTCTTTCCGTTTTTCTTTTTGTTTATTTGTAAAAGTAATCACGTTCAAATGCATATGCTCAAAAATAAATCATTGGACGTTTTTTAAATAAAACATAGAAATAAAGGAAAACAGATGGTTTTGCACTTTCCAAAGGGATGTCTTTGTATTAACTTGAATAAGTATTTTTCTACAATGAGACGAGCATTCTAGGGAGAGAATGTCGTCGTAAAAATGAAAATTGATACAGAGAAAGGATAGCTATGTGAAATAATCCCATGGGGTTCCCATTCTGCTATAGTCTTCATGTCTCTGAATGTCTTGTCCGCTTGTCGCCTCGGCGAAGTCGATTGGATTGATTTAGAGCCAAATGAGTTGATTGGTTGACGTTGAAGATTGTCTGCCAGATGATCCAACGGGACATAGTCATACACTTTAATCCCTAACTTTTTCCTGGACCGCCCTCTCGGATTTTCAATCCACCGGGATACCCTTTTTTTCCCAAGCCGCCCTTTCGGGTTTTCGACTTGCCGGGTGTACAGATTTTTTTATTTTCATCCCTTATTTTTGCCCGAACCCTTTTGGTTTGTCGGGAAGCCCTTATTTTTGCCTAGGCCAGTCAACCTAGCGGGTCTTTGATCATGCGTAGTATCTTTTAACTATGTCCATATTTACAGGGTGTGGGAGGTCGTCGCCATCCATAGTGGTCAAGATCATTGCTCCACCAGTGAAAATGCTTTTGATTACAAACGACCCTTCATATGTAGGGGTCCATTTTCCCCTGGGATCACCTTGTGGCAAAATGATACGCTTGATTACCAAGTCACCGACCCAATATATCTGACGTTTGACCTTTTTGTTAAAAGCTTTGATCATGCGTTTTTGGTACATTTGACCATGACAGATAGTTGTAAGCCTCTTTGCATCAATCAAGTTTAGTTGGTCAAACTGAGTCTGGATCCAATCTTCTTCATTCAAACCAGCATCCTTCATGATTCTTAGAGAGGGGATCTGGACCTCAATGGGCAAGACAACTTACATGCCGTATTAGAGAGAAAAAGGTGTTGCCCTAGTTGATGTGCGAGCTGTGGTACGATACCCATGGAGAGAGAACGATAACATCTCATGCCAGTCTTTGTATGTGACTGTCATTTTCTGTATGATCTTCTTAATGTTTTTGTTAGCAGCTTCTACAACATCATTCATCTTAGGCCGGTAAGGGGAAGAATTGTGATGCTGAATCTTGAATTGCTCGCACAAGGCGGTGATCATAGTGTTGTTTAGATTCGTACCATTATCAGTGAGAATTCTCTCTGGGATACCATGCCGACAGATGAGGTTCTGTTTGATGAACCGAGCGACCACATTCTTAGTAATGAAAGCAAAAGAAGCTGCCTCGACCCATTTTGTAAAATAGTCGATGGCCACTAAGATGAAGCGGTGTCCATTGGAGGCCGTTGGCTTGATTTCCCCAATCATATCGATTCCCCACATAGCAAAGGTCCAAGGAGCCGTCAAGACATTCAGAGGAACCGGAGGTACGTGCACTTTGTCAGTATAGATTTGACACTTATGGCAAGTCCGAGAGTGTTGGTAGCAATCTGCCTCCATGGTAGACCAATAATAGCCTTCCCGTAGGATTTTCTTTGCCATTGTATGCCCACTGGAATGGGTACCAAAAGTGCCTTCGTGTAATTCACCCATGATCCTTTCAGCCTCAGCCTTGTTTACACACTGAAGTAATACAGAGTCATGACTGCGTTTGTACAAAATGTCGTTACTAAGGAAGAATTTAGCCTAAAACCTTCTTAGGAACTTCTTGTCATTCACCGAAGCTCCTTTTGGATATTCCTGAGACTCGAGATACCTCTTGACTTCATGAAACCAAGGCTGGTCCACTACCTCTTCAGTATTAATCTCGTGACAGTAGGCTGGTTCATCCATCCGCTCAATGGTGATTTAAGGAGCCTCGTTATCCCAATTAAGTTTAAACATATATGACATTGTAGCCAATGCGTCTGCTAGCTAATTTTCTTCTCGCGGGAAATGCTCGAAGGTAATCTTCTCGAAATGCGGAAACAATGTTAACACATGTTCTTTATAAGGGATATGGTTGGGGTGCTTGGTGTCCCATTCCCCTTTGACTTTAATTATGACCAAGGTTGAATCTCCAAATACATCCAAGTGTTTGATCCCCAAGTCTATAGCAGCTTTCAGACCGAAGATGCATGCTTCGTATTCTGCCATGTTGTTTGTACAGTTGAAGCAAAGTCTGGCAGTAAAGGGAGTATGACATCCTTTTGGAGATATGAGTACGGCACGGATACCATTTCCAAGTGTGTTGGATGCCCCATCAAAGAACATGGTCCATTGGGATCCTTGTTCAGGTCTGTCATATGGCCTGATTTCTTCATAGTTGTCTAACGTCATGATGTCTTCATCCGGGAATTCAAACTTCAAAGACTGATAGTCTTCTACAGCTTGGTGAGCAAGATGATCAGCCAATACACTTCCCTTTATAGATTTCTAGGTAGTATATTGTATGTCATATTCTGTCAGGATTATCTACCATCTCGCTATTCTCCCAGAAAGAGCGGGCTTCTCAAAGATGTACTTTATCGGATCCATTTTAGATATCAACAAAGTAGTGTGGGTCAGCATATACTGTCTCAGCCAGCGAGCAGCCCATGCCAGAGCGCAGCAAGATTTCTCGAGCAGTGAATATCTTGTTTCACAGTCGGTAAACTTTTTGCTCAGGTAATAAATAACATGCTCTTTTCGGCCAGACTCGTCATGCTGCCCCAGCACACACCCCATTGAGTTTTCTAAAACAGTTAGATATAAGATCAATGGCCTTCCCTCGACGGGTGGCAACAACACAGGAGGTTCTTGCAGGTATTCTTTGATTTTTTCAAAAGCAACTTGTCATTCGTCGTTCCATCTGACTACTTGATCTTTCTTCAAGAGTTTGAAGATTGGCTCACAAGTAGCTGTCAGGTGAGAAATAAACCTGGCTATGTAATTCAGACGTCCCAAGAATCCTCTGACTTCTTTCTCAGTACGAGGAGACGACATTTCTTGTATCGCTTTAACCTTGGCAGGATCAACTTCGACACCCTTGTTGCTGACAACAAAACCCAGGAGTTTACCAGACCGTACTCCGAATGTGCACTTGTTTGGATTCAATCTCAACTTGTACTTCTTCAGCCTTTCAAACAACTTCTGTAAGTGATCAAGGTGCTCTCCTTTCGTTTGTTATCTGGCTATCATATTGTCTACGTAGACCTCTATCTCATGATGTATCATGTCATGAAATAAAACTACCATGGCGCGTTGATAGGTTTCCGCAGTATTCTTCAGTCCGAATTGCATGACCTTATAGCAGAAAGTGCCCCACTATGTAACAAAGGTTATTTTCTCCATATCCTCAAGCTCCATTTTGATTTGGTTGTAGCTCGAGAAGCCTTCCATGAAGGAAAACACTTTGTACTACGCCGTATTGTCAACTAAGATGTCGATGTGGGGGAGTGGGAAATCATCTTTGGGGCTTGCCCTATTTAAATCTATGTAGTCCACACACATCCGCACTTTACCGTCTTTCTTAGGTACAGGAACAACATTGGCCACCCATTGGGGATAAGAGGTGATAGCTAAAAATCCAGCATTGAATTGCTTCATGACTTCTGCTTTGATCTTTTCAGACATATCGGGCCTCATGCGACGAACCTTTTGCTTTACTGGGGGACAATCTTCCTTTGTAGGCAGACGATGTACCACAATGTCTGCATCCAGTCCCAGCATGTCTTTGTACGACCAGGCAAAGATCTCTACATAGTCGTGTAATAACTGAATTAAGCGCTCTTTGACATTAGGTTCCAAGTTGGCACCCACATTTACCTCTTTCTTATCTTCCTCAGTTCCCAAGTTAATTGTTTCGACCGACTCCTCGTGTGGCTGAATGGTCTTTTCTTCCTATTGCAACAACCTGGCCAACTCTCCTATCACTTCATAATCTTCCTCACCCTCGTCGCCGACTTGGTAGATCGGATTTTCAAAGTCACAATTGGCCATAGCAGAACTGTTACCCAAGGGATTCTGAGTGTATATGGATCTGCATTTTTAATATGTGAGTGTGTGTAAGAGCATAGCTACCTTTGAAAGAAATAAAATGTAAGAAAGAAAAAAAAACAAAAAAACAAAATTTGATGCAAAAACGTTCATGATTCATTAATGACATATGAGAATGAAGTGACAACCCTCACAAATGGACCGTTGTGCCTCGGGTAAGACACAAGGTTTTAAAAGGTCTGAATTGTTTAAATATTACAAGCCTGAAAATATTAAAAGACAATTACTCTTGAATAAAAATAATAGGAATGAAATCCTTGGCCTCCCAATTTTTGAGCCCTCCGCCGATGGTTGGAAAAATCCATTCGTCCATGTCATAGCTGTCATCACTGTCTTCTATTGCATTGACTCCTTGATTGATGATACGCAGAGGTGGTCCCCCAGCGCGAGAACGTCGAACAGCTTTCTGAGCCTCTGAAGTGAACCCCAACCCAAATTCGTCGGACTTGTAAGGAATATCCGGAAGCTGACCCTAGATAGTACATCGTCCCTCTTTAACTACTGCTCGAGCATCTTTCAACGAGGCCATCTTTAGTGGAGGTCTGGTAATCTTCGGGACTTTTGGAGTAGACTTGGTTGCTGCGACTGTTGCTGGAACCTCCTCAAAGTTATGACAGGGAGTCTCTATGAATTCACCATCCATTTCAACATACCTGAAAGAGTTCAAATGGCTAACCATGTACTCCTCTTCTCCAAGAACTGTGACAATCTTTTCTCTGATAGGGTATTTTAGCATTTGGTGTAGGGTAGAAGTGATGGCACCAGCACCATGGATCCAGGGTCGACCCAACAGACAAGAGTATGAAGGGCGGATGTCCATCACATAGAAAATTGAGTCAAAAGTCTGAGTCCCAATTTTTATGGGGATACTAACGTCTCCGTGCACTGTCCTCTTGGAACCATCAAAGGCCCTCACTATGATGTTGCTAGGTTTCAAGATGAGCCCCTCGCAATCCAGTCGGTCGAGAGCATTTTTGGGCAAGACATTCAATGATGAACTGGTATCCACCAAAACATGGGCAAGTGTGGTTCCCCTGCATTCAATGGAGATATGTAAGGCATCGTTGTACTTCCTTCCCTTAGAGGTTAAATCAGCATTGGAAAAGCCCAATCTGTTATCAGCAGTCATACTGGCCACACAGTCTTCAAATTGGTCGATGGAGGTCTCTTAGGGCACGTGAGCGGTCTTAAGAAACTTTACCAAGGCTTTGGCGTGATATTCAGAACACAAAAGTAAGGACAACAATGATATCTTCGAGGGGGTCTTCCCCAATTATTCTACAATGTTGTAGTCACTTTTCTTAATTATCTTCAGGATTTCTTCTATCTCTTTTCTAGAAGCTTCAAGGATGACCTCGGGATGTTCTCTTGCTTGGGCAGGCTCAACCAAAGCCTCTTTTCCCCTTGTATCGGTAACAGGGATAACAGTAGGAGTATCACTGGTGGTGTCGATAGGAGTGACAGTAGTGATGATCACAGGAGTAGTAACGGTCTTTGGAGAAATCTCAGGTGAGAAGACTCTTCCACTTCTTGTTATTTTGCTGGTTCCAGTGATGTTACCGATATCAGTATCAATATCTCTCGCAACTTCATTCTTGACAGCCAACTGATCTTGCTTGACGCCATAGTAATAAACGTCAGCCTCATAACTCCAGGGAACAGCTTTATCCGAGGAGTATGGTATTGGTCTTGGCATAGTGATGATTAAGGGTGTAGATCTGGGAGCAGATTTAATCTTGACGGGTCTTTTGGTGGAGACCCTGGGAGGATTGTCGGAAATGGTGATTATCGAAACATCTTGATAAGAGCTTTTGATAAGAGGTGGCTTTTCAAATAGGATTTCTTTACTAGTCATCAGGCGCTGGACGCCTATCTTTAGTAACAAACAACCGTTCGGTAGAGATTTTCATAGGTGACAATCTTCATCGCAGCCTGGGAATATGCCGACTTGCAGTAGATTATGTTTAATGGTCAACAGAGGAGTAAACAAGTCATTCACAGAGGAAACAAAACGATCATCATCAACGGCGTTGATACCTTGGCCATGTCTGGGCATTGGTGCCGTTATTACATTAGGCGTTTCTGGGGGCTCAAATTTAATCTCTTTCGCATCGATAAGGTCTTGCACCTTATTCTTTAAGGCCCAACAGTCATTTGTATCGTGCCCCGGGCTTTCAGAATGATAGGCACATCGGGCGTTCGGGTTGTAGCGAGGAGAAGCAGTATTGGGATTCTTGGGAGCTTCCTTTAAAGTTACTAGATTGGTCTTGAGAAGGTGTGGCAAAACCTGAGACATGGTCATGTTAATCCGGTTAAATTGTCTCATGGGAGTTTCTGGTTTGCGTTGATAATTTCGCTGTTGATTTGGTGCAGGATTAGAAATCATGACAACCCCTACTGCCGGATGACGGTCGGTTTTGTTTTAATTCCTATGGTCATATGCAGCACTGACCTCCTTCTTTCCAACAAAGGGTTTCTTCACCATACTTGAGGATGCACCTCTTTGAATTTTTCTGCTTTTTATACCGGCTTCAACCCGCTCACCAGTCATAATTAATTCGGTAAACCCAAATGAAGAACTCCCAATCAGGTGATTGAAAAATGGTCCTGACAAGGTGCCTAGGAACATATCCACTAATTCTCTGTCGGATAAAGGGGGCTGGACCCTGCCTGCGAGATCCCTCCATTTTGAGCATAGGTTTTGAAACCCTCATCTGTTCCCATAGACATGCTTTGCAACTGTGTCCTAGTCGGAGCTAAATCAGCATTATATTGATACTGTTTGTAGAAAGCGGCAGCCAAATCTTCCCAGTTGCGAACATTGGACCCTTCTAATTGGTAGAACCAATCTAACTGAGTCCCCAATAAGCTCTCTTGGAAAAAATGCACCCACAGATTCTTGTCAACCGTGTGGGGTTGAATCTTTCTGACATATGACCTCAGATGTAGTTTCGGTCAAGAGACACCATCGTACTTGGCGAAAGTTGGGACCTTGAATTTTTGTGGGATGACAACCCCTGAGATGAGTCCTAATTCTTCAAAGTCCAAACCGGGTACCCTCTGAATCTCCATGGAATTCAAACGATCCTCTAGTTGTTTGTATTTATCATCAGCAAGAGGACAGTGTTCCTCAGAGTAATCAGGCTCTTCCTCTCCTTCGGATACTGGGTCATCCTTCACTTCCTGAGTCTCGGCTCCTTGATTATCTCCTTCACCCGATGATGTTGCAAAGTCTAAGGTTCTCCTGGTCTTCCCTTTAAACCTTCTTCCCATGATCACAACACTGGTTGGTTTCTTCGTTTTCTTCTTCTTCTCTTTGGCCAGCAAAGTCTTTAACTTCTCTTGTCCTTTTGTCAGAGCCATGAGCATTTGTTGAAACTGGGCATTCTGCGCCTGAAGATCTTTCACAGTCTGTTCAACATCCATCTCACTGAAATAAACAATAGAAGGATAAGGTGACATGTTATGAGAAACCTGTATGATGTTATGATGAATGAAGATGCAATATGCAAATGATTTCAAGGAAATTTAGAGATTTAAATTTGTTCAAACCAAAAAAGAACACACATCTAATTAAATAAAACCAAGTTTGAATACATCATGCCTCCTTGGGCTTACAAGGAAAGAAACAAAATACATCAAAAAAATTCTTAAGACAAAAAGACTGAACGCATCCTCTTAGGAGCAATGTAGGTATTCGGATTTTTCTCTTCATGTAGCAGTTTGGTGAGCTCCAGAACCTTCTTCTCACTGGCGTAGTACTGGGTTTCAAAGGTGTCTCGTTCTTCCTTCAACTAAACCCAAGCTTTTTGTAGGTCTTGGAGATAGGTAGGCATGTCAGGATGAAGAACGGTGTATGGGACGTCTCCTTCAATAACAGGCTCAATGATGACAGGAAGGATGGAAGGGTAAGGCATCAAGAGATTTTAGGCACGAGCCCGTACCCACTTAAGGTAAGGCTCGAGAGGGATAGAGTTTTTACGTCCCAAAGTCCTATTGTCCACCTTGTTCACCATTCCCCAAGCACGTGTAAACCTATGGCGGTAACCTTGGTCTTCTTTGTCGTAGTCGAACACTAAACCTTGGATGAGCATCTCATGAGGGTCGTCCCTTCGGGCATACCCAAACTTATGAAGAGCTAAACACGGGTTGTAGGTGATACCTCCCCTAATACCTAGCAGAGGTACATTGGGGAACTCCCCGCAGCGGTCAATGATAGAAGTATCTTCCAAGGATCTCGAGCACCAACGGATATTAGAGTGGGTGAGAGACATCATCCTTTGAGACCAAGTCAATCTTTGCTCATTCTTTAATGCTAATTGAGGTAGGTGTGAAGTAACCACTTAGCGAGTAGGGGAATACAACACAAAAGGGTACCTCTTTACTTCATGGTGCGGGTATGAAGGGAATGCAAGATGTCTCCTAGTAAGGTAGGTATAGGATTGCGAGAGAGAAAGATTTTGATGGCATTAACGTCTATGAATTGGTCCGAATTGGGAAACAGAACCAAACCATAAATGAGGAGATCTAGTACATCTTCGAAAGCTTGGAAATCCAGGTCATCCCAGAATAAACGAGCTTTTTCCAATAGAAACTTAGCTAGAAATCCTTTAACCCCGCTTCTTCTCTCCCAATTGGCTATGACATCGGCCCTCTTCACATGTAAAGCTTCGGCGATGACTTCAGGTTTTGGAATCCCTTCTAGACCGGTGAATGGTATCTGATTAAGCACGGGCACCCCTAAGAGTAGAGAGAACTCTTCTAGTGTAGGTACCAACTGATAGTCTGGGAAAGTGAAACAATGATGTACGAGATCAAAGAATTGGAATAGTACACACATCATCTCTTCTTGGAAGTTGGATGTATCCAAACTGAGGAGTCGACCATATTTCTCGGTAAAAGGAGAATCCCCGGGCACTCTTGAAGCTAGCTCTTGAAGTTGAGGATGTGCTTTTACAAAGCTGATTCGCATGGTGTTTCTTCGGAGAGAATTCATGTCCTACAAAACAAAAACAAAGATAAATTTCTGAATCCTTGAAATGGTTAGTGAGCATGCATATGATGTTGGTGATGTTTATGTACAAGAAAACATATACACACAGCAAACAAACCCTATGTTTTAGGCTTGCATGAGTTTTATAGGTAAGTACCCTCTTGAAGTCTAGTTGGCTCAACCTGTCTTAGAAGTAATGATCGGGTTCTAAAGGATCTCAATATCACTGACCTTTCTTTTAGGCATTGTCTCAGCACAACAATCTTTTCTTGCGGCCGAGATATCCCAAAAGTCTAGCCTCAATGAGTGTAGTATCGAGTGTCAACCAATTTTCAGCTTTACACCGAAATCGGCTACCTCACTACGTCCTAATAGCCAAGTTTGTTCAATTAGGGTTCTAAAGTTAATTAGTGCTTCATGACGCCACTCAACGGCCCCGTATTATCCTCGATTCACAATGAGGGATACCGGTACCCACAAATGCGTCACACTAACATAGTCATTGTCTCAACCATATCGGTCTACGTCGTACAGTCTCCACAATCTATTGCTATTTACCTAAAAAGGTACCCCAGATCCGGGTGGAGGATCAAAGCAAGCCCAATACGAAGAACTGGATATAAAGCACACAAATCAAATAATGAAAGCGAGTAAAGGTGATCTAACCCTAAGGAAACCCCACTTTTTTTATTTAGTCCCCAGCAGAGTCGTCAGTTTTGTGATACGGTGGAAGAACTGACTTGGGCTTTTGCATTTCGATCACATTTGTGCGGATAGCAAGAGTCGCCACCGACTTTTATTTTATCCAAAAGGAAAGGTAAAAAAGCACAGGAAAGACCTTTCGAGATTATTTCTCGGGTTCAGGGGGTAGATTATGAAAAGGGAAGGTGTTAGCACCCTTTTCGTCCATGGTTTTCCATGGCCTCTTAGTTACTCGTTTAGATCACTTGCTTTCATTTGACAGTGTGCTTGTGGTGTGGGCTTTGAAAATGTTTTGAAAAATTTCTTTGTAATGGTTCTCGTTTCTATAAGAACTCGTACAAAGTTTTGTTTCGAAAAGTGGTTCAAAGATGTGTTTGTGGATTATGTTTCGGAAAGTGTTTTGAAAAGATGTTTTGCAATGGTTCTCGTCTCTATAAGAACGTATACAAAAAATTTATCTTTTGAAAATGTTTTGAAATGAAAGTGTAGGTGTAAAAATGTTTTTATCGTGAGCAAGCGAGTAACTAGGAGCGAATCTATCTACTCGAAAGGTTTTCAATTGTTCTTTTCTTCCTCCTTTTAATGTTGCTATCTTACCATTAATTTGGTAAGAAGCCCCATAGTTGGATGTGAAGGGACGGGCGCGGGTCAATTTTACAGTCATCGAAGGCAACTTATGAGACGCTTTAGGAATTTTCGCAAGGGACGAGATCGTTTTATCGAAGGCAACATCGAGGGTCATCGAGGGACTACGATCTTTTTATCAAAGGGTCATTGCTAAGGCGTCCCATATTCGAGGGACATGACTGTATTTCTGAGGCAACGAGTGAGGTTACCCTAGAGGTGCGCGTGTGAAAAAAGTGTGTTTGTTTCAAGTTATTTTGTTCTTTGATTAGGTTATCTAATGATTGATTTTTGAATCTTCCCATACACGCCTAATTACTATACAGTATAAGGAAATCAATAAATTGCGGGAATTGAAATTCTACACTATTACAAAGTGTTCGGGAATGGGGGTACAATCTTTACAAATGGGGATGATTCGAATGCGATTAAAAGGTCCAAATAGAAAACAAAACAACCAAATTGAATCGGACAATTAATTAATACTACAACAATCTTATGAAATAAAAATTAATTAGCAAAGTAAAAATATGGAAATAAAATATTTGTTATTTTTGACCATGAGGAATTTAAACAAACAATTTAAAACTAAATAAAAAAAGTTAATTAATGAAATTATTCACAAAAAATTCCTAACTAAATTTTTTTAACTAATTTAAAAAAAACTAAATTTAATTCACTTTAAAAAAAAAAACTTTTTTTTAAAGGAAATTGATATTCTAAAAAAAACTAATGATATATATATATATATATATATATATATATATATATATATATATATATATATATATATATATATATATATATATATATATATATATATATATATATATATATATATATATATATATATATATATTATAAGGGATAACTATAGAAATCTAGACTAATATTGTTGTCAAATATTTTTACTAGAATTTGGAGATAAGGCTAACAAAACTATATATAAAAAAAACAAAAAAAGCACCCCAGCAGGGGTTGAACCCGGGTTCTCTTGTTACTGTAAGCAATGCCTTGCCAACTGGACTACTATACTTATTCGTTATTAAAACGGCTTAAATGTTAGATAAAGAGAATGCAGTGGCATGATTGGGCCAAAAGGCCCAAGAGGCCTGACCCGGTTTGACAATGGGAAAAGAAAGTGTTTGAAAACCCTAGAAAAGAAGGAGGTGTGGCGCTGGCTATCCCTAGGGAAGAGAAAAAATACAGCACTATTATTATTATTAGTTCCAATGACCTTTTTTTGTTTTCTTTTTTATTCTAAAAGATACCGTAAAAATGGAACAAACTCCCTCTCTCTCTCATATGATTTCCTTTCCCTTTCTTCTACCCTTTTTCCTTTTCTAAAAAAAACAAATTGAACACACTAAATCTCACAACATGATTTGCTAACTGAATCTCAGCAACAAAATAAATTTCAGAATTCACGTCAATTAATGAAAATCAGAGAAGGAAAATAGAAAAAAATGGAAGAACTACCACGACGGAAGACCGTCGACGGTGGAATCGATGGAGGTGGCGAATGAAAGTCTAGAGAGCTCCTGTGTATATGGCTACTCAGGTATGTGATGGTGGTCGACGGATACGGTTGATTCACGGTGAAGGTTGTAATTGAGGGGTGTTTGACGGAAATTGAAGAAGAGAGATGTTGTTTTCATGAGAAGGATGGATTGAATGGAGAGATGGGTTCTTGCTGGGATGGTGATGCTGGTTGTAATGAAAGGGGAAAGAGAGTTAACAGTGGGTGAAATGAAAGGAGTATGCGATGGATGGGAAAGAGAGATATTGCTATGCTTTTGGTTTGTTAGTTCTATTATTGGTTTGTTGGTTTGTTCTGGTTTTTGGATGCTGATGGTTTGAGATGGTTTGTTAGTTCTATTATTGGTTTGTTGGTTTGTTCTGGTTTTCTGGTTTTCTGATTTTTTTACACGTTTGTTGGTTTGTTCTGTTTTTTTGGATGCTGATGGTTTGAGATGGTTTGTCAGTTCTATTACTGGTTTGTTGTTTGTTCTGGTTTTCTGATTTTTTTACAGGTTTGTTGGTTTTCTTAATTGTTATATTTTTGGTCTTTTGATACTGATTAATTAACAAAAGAAACAGAAATGTATGCAGATGACAGATTTATGGTAAATGCAGAGGAGTGATGGAAACTTACCTTGTTGCTGGATTTTACTTGACAGGGAAGTTGATTTCTATCCTTTTTTTCTATATTCTCTTCCTTTCTGAAGGGTGGTCTTTAAGAAAATGATGATGATATTCTTTGGGGTGTTATATGCTTTGTTATACTGTTCTTGTTGCTGGTTCTTTTTGAATAATGAAAACTGTTTCTCCCCTCCCTCTCTCTGTCCCGAATGGCCCTGTTATATGTTATATTCTTCATCTGAAAAACAAAACTTTTGGGGGGGAAAAGCAATTGGGTTTGAACATTTGTGTTATGCTGTTTTTGCTCCTTTTTGTTGTAGTTATGACTTAGCCTATTTATGTGCAATTTTAGGCTGTATGTTTGCAGCTATTTGGACAGATTTTGGCATCTTATGGACAGCATATGGAGGGCTGCAATGCAGTCCATTTTTGACAGCATTATGGCTTTTTGTGATTGTGTTTTTTTCATTGTGATGTAAACTACTTTTTCAGCATTTGAAACCATGATGAACTTATTGATTTCGACTTGCATTTCTCCTTATTTTGTCCTCTGTGAACCAATTGAAAATTGTGATTTGCAATGGACCAAACACAGACGAAACGTTGTCCCCTTATTTCTGATTCTTTTTACCAATCCCTAATGATGAAAATATATTGATTTCTTAGAAATTTTCCAATCTTATTCCAACATGAATTTTGCTAACTAATGCTCTTCTTTTGTTTACATGTACGGGCCCATTGTATGATAGGGAGAATTGACGAAGAGTGACTTGAAGCACTTGAAGAAAGCTTGATGATGAAGAAAACTCCTTTGTAGTTTTAGTGCATTGTTGAGAATTTGTAACATTGTGAACTTGTGATTTGAGTTTTAAGATTTAGAAACTTGTAAAGTGTATATCAATTCCCTTGTAATTTTAAACAATGAATTCCAATTCACTTGTAAATTTATACAATGAAGTTTTGGTGCAATCTTGCATACTTGATTCGTCTTGAATTTGTTTCTACAAAGCTTGAACATTCCCTTTTGATACAATTTAAATCATGAGCATAATTTGGGTTCTTCTTTTAAAATGCCTCTTGAGAAAAGAACGATACTTGAATCTTTGAAACATGCCTTGAATAATTCTTTGTAATATCTTGTAGAATTGAATCATGAATTCTTGCAAACTTGAAATGGATGTCTTGAATTTGGAAATGGAATTGGTGCTACACTCTTTTGAATATCCTGTAAGAATTTTGATAGAAATCCTATTTCGATACAATAATCATTATCGTCCAAATGCGAACGATTTGAAGGACGAACAACAAACTATTCATGGACTTTCAAACTCAAACTCTTGTTTCAATGAATTATCTCAACTTGATGATCAACATCTAGAAATAACATTCTACAGTCAAGAAATTCCTATAAAATTTTAGCAAATTTCATGGTCTTCCAAGTGCATTTTGACTTTGATCATTGAAGTAATCTCATAGACAATGCTATTTGTGATACTTTGAAAAATAATCACTTCATGATATTGAAAATTGAAGAAGTTGTGAGCCTCGAAAATTGGGCAAGAGTTTTTTTGTAATTAGGTCAAATTTGCAAAATGACCTTTAAAGCATTTGAATTTTATGATGATCTTTCGCACATAATCAAATCTTGACTTGTGAAGAGAAATTAGAGATGACGTCAAGGAGAGTCATACGCAAAAGAAACGTCAAGAAATATCGAATAACGAAGAAGTTACAGTCACTTGAACTCGATGTCACAAAAGGTCATCTTTTGGGTTAATGGAGTCATTTTCAGTCATCTGAACCACTGACTGAGCAAACTCACGATGTGAGGCATGAAACTTGGCACAAACATCTTTGATAACACATGAAGGACCAAAGAAGACTGTTTGAAACGTTGACAACTCATTTTCTTTTGAGAACTGCAAAACCCTAATTGCTGATTTATTGCCTCGGAAGAGAATTCGTCTGATCGATTTCTGAGCCAACTTGAATATCTGAGAAACCCTAGGATTGTGTCTTGTATGAAAAATGGGAGGGCAAATTTTGGGGTACAACACCATCCAAAAGTGATTGTTTGCATTGTAATTTGTAAGCTGTAAGAATGAATATCATAATGGCGTCCGTGCCTGGAGCGTATCTGAAAGCTATTTTTGAATGAGTGTCAGAATGGCATCCGTGTCTGGAGCATATCTGAACTGTATCTGAGAGTTGAAACTGGGTGAGTATCATAATGGCATCTATGTATGGAGCGTATCTGAACTGTATCTGGGAGCTGATTTTGAATGATCATCAGAATGACATCCGTGTCTAGAGCGTATTTGAGCTGTATCTGAGAGTTGAAACTTGAATGAGTATCAGGATGGCATCCATGTTTGGAGCGTATCTGAACTGTATCTCAAAGTTGAGTCTGAATGAGTATTAGAAAGGCATCCGCGTCTGGAGCGTATCTGAACCGTATCTGAAAGTTGTACTTGAATGAGTATCAGAATGGCATCCGTGTCTGGAGCGTATCCGAACTGTATCTGAAAACTTTTGAACATTGCTAATGATAGATGTTAATCTTATCCTGAAAAGGGAAAAATGTTAGCTAAGATGCAAAGCCATGTTGTATGAAATGCATGATATAATGCATTCGTGTTATCAATGTTTATGATATATGGATGTAATGTATGCATATGTGAGCCAATTTGTTGTACTGCTATGGGATTAGGGAAAATAAATCCCTGACTGCTGCTGAGGATATGAAGTTTAAGTCTTCATGTTGTGAAGTCTAAGTGTTGATGAATTTCCTCTTAGAGAAACAAACTCTGTTATAAGGGAAATGTTGTGTACTGCTTGTAAAATCCTGTTGTGAAATCTTGAGAATTTTGACGACTTCTACTGGGGATTGATAATTGGAAGCTCGTTCCGCTGGGAATCAAAATGTAAATTGTGGGGGATTTATGGAAATAGCTTAGAGAGATTTCCCTACATCTTAAAGCCATTAGTAATTGTCTTTTATTTTGTTTATTTTTAAACAATAATTATGTTCAAATGCATATGTTCAACAATGGATCATTGGACGTTTTTGTAAACAAAACACACGAGTAAAGAAAAACATATAGTTTTGCACTTTCAAAGGAATATCTTTGTATTGACTTTGAGTAAGTATTTGTACAAGGAGACAAACATTCTAGTAAGAGAATGCCTTCGTAAAAAATGAAGATTTTAATACAAATAAAAGATAGCTATGTGTAATAATCCCATGGGGTTCCCATTCTACGATAGCCTTTGTATCTCTGAGCATTTTGTCTATTTGTTGCTTCGTCCGAAGATGATTGAATTGATCGGAACCTCTGAGTTTGTTAGTTGAAGCCAACGTTTGTCCGTAAGGTGATCCAACGGGACATAGTAATACGATTTTAATTCCCTAAATTTTTCCTGGACTGCCCTTTCGGGTTTTCAGTCCACCAGGAAACCCTTTTTTGCCCAAGCCGCCTTTCGGGTTTTCAACTTGCCGGGTGTACAAATTTTTTTGTTTTATCCCTAATTTTTTCCCGAACCTTTTTGGTTCGCCGGGATGCCCTTGTTTTTCCTAGGTATGTCAACCTAGCGGGTCTCTTATGCATAGTATCTTTTGACTATGTCCGTGTTTGTAGGATGCGGCAGGTCGTCACCATCCATGGTGGTTAAGATCATTGCCCCACCAGAGAAAATGTTTTTGATTATAAATGATCCTTCATAGGTAGGAGTCCATTTGCCCATAGGATCACCTTGTGGTAGTATGATGCGTTTGATCACCAGGTCCCCAACTTGATACAATTGGCGCCTGACCTTCTTGTTGAAAGCCTTGATCATCCGTTTTTGATACATTTGGCCATGGCAAACAGCAGTAAGTCTCTTCTCATTAATCAAGTTCAGTTGATCAAGTCGAGTCTGGATCCAATCATCTTCGTTCAGCCCTGCATCCTTCATAATCCCCAGAGACGGGATCTGGACCTCGATAGGAAAGACGGCTTCCATGCCGTATACCAAAGAATAGGGTGTTACCTCAGTTGATGTGCGAGCTGTGGTAGATACGTGTGGAGAGCGAACGACAACATCTCATGCCAGTCTTTGTATGTGATTGTCATTTTCTGTATGATCTTTTTAATGTTCTTATTTGCGGCTTCGACAACACCATTCATCTTTGGCCTGTAAGGGGAAGAATTGTGATGCTGGATCTTG
The DNA here is from genome assembly GCA_948472305.1 of Vicia faba. Taxonomy (NCBI): domain Eukaryota; kingdom Viridiplantae; phylum Streptophyta; class Magnoliopsida; order Fabales; family Fabaceae; genus Vicia; species Vicia faba. The sequence continues at coordinate 1,195,734,831 of OX451739.1, forward strand.
AATTGTTCGCACAAAGCAGTGATCATAGTGTTGTTGAGATTTTTACCATTGTCAGTGATGATCCTTTCCGGGATACCATACCGGCAAATAAGATTCTGCTTGATGAAACGGGAAACAACATTTTTGGTAACGGAAGCGAAGGAAGCTGCCTCCACCCACTTTATAAAATAATCAATGGCCACTAAGATGAAGCGGTGTCCATTAGAGGCTGTCGACTTGATTTCCCCAATTATATCTATTCCCCACATAGCAAAGGGCCAAGTAGCCATCAAGACCTTCAGAGGAACCGGAGGTACGTGCACCTTGTCAGCATAGATCTGACACTTGTGGCAGGTTTGAGAGTGTTGATAGCAATCTGCTTACATGGAAGACCAGTAATAGCCTGCCCGTAGGATTTTCTTTTCCATCGTATGCCCACTGGAATGGGTGCCAAAAGTGCCTTCATGCAATTCATCCATGATCCTTTTAGCTTCAACCTTATCTATGCACCGAAGTAACACAGAGTCATGATTGCGTTTGTACAGGATACCATTACTAAGGAAAAATTTAGCAGAGATTCTCCTTAAGAACTTCTTATCATTGATTGAAGCTCCTTCTGGATATTCTTGAGTCTCGAAATACTTCTTGACTTCATGAAACCAAGTTTGGTCCACTACTTCTTCAGTATCAATCTCGTGACAGTGCGTTGGTTCTTCCATTCGTTCGATGGTGATCTGGGGAGCCTCATTACCCCAATTAAGTTTAAACATAGATGACATTGTGGCTGGAGCGTCTGCTAGCTGATTTTCTTCTCGCGGGAAATGCTCAAAGGTAATCTTCTCAAAATGTGGTAGCAATGTCAAAACATGTTCTTTATAAGGGATAAGGTTTGGGTGTTTGGTGTCTTATTCCCCTTTGATCTGGCTGATAACCAAAATTGAGTCTCTGAATACATCCAAGGATTTGATCCCCAAGTCTATGGCAGCTTTAAGACCAAAGATGCATGCTTCGCATTCCGCCATGTTGTCTGTACAATTGAAGCCAAGTCTGGCAGTAAAGGGAGTATGACACCCTTCTGGAGATATGAGTATAGCACTGATACCATTGCCAAGTGCATTGGATGCCCCATCAAAGAACAGGGCCCAACGGGATCCTTGTTCAGGTTTGTCATATGACGTTAATTCTTCACAGTTATTTACCGTCATGATGTATTCATCTGGAAATTCAAAGCATACTGTATAGCCTTCTGGGTAGTATACTGTATGTCATATTTCGTCAGGATCATCTGCCATCTCGCTATTCTCCCAGAAAGAGAAGGCTTCTCGAAGATGTATTTTATCGGATCCATTTTAAATATCAACAAAGTAGTATGAGTCAGCATATACTGTCTTAGCCGACGAACAGCCCATGCCAGAGCACAACAAGTTTTCTCGAGTAGTGAATATCTGGTTTCACAGTCAGTAAACTTTTTGCTCAGGTAATAAATAGCATGTTCTTTTCGGCCAGACTCGTCATGCTACCCCAATACACACCTCATTGAGTTTTCTAAAACAGTCAGATACATAATCAATGGTCTTCCCTCGAATGGTGGAATCAACACAGGAGGCTCTTGTAAGTATTCTTTGATTTTGTCAAAAGCAACTTGGCACTCGTCATTCCATTTGACTACTTGATCTTTCTTCAACAGTTTGAAGATTGGTTCACAAGTAGCTGTCAGGTGAGAGATGAATCTGGCAATGTAGTTCAAACGTCCCAAGATCCCTCTGACTTCCTTCTCAGTACGATGAGCATGCATCTCTTGTATTTCTTTTACCTTGGTAGGATCTACTTCAATACCTTTGTTGCTGACGATAAAGCCCAGGAGTTTACCAGACCGTACCCCAAATGTGCATTTGTTTGGATTCAACCTCAACTTATACTTCTTCAGTCTCTCAAACAGTTTTTGTAAGTGATTAAGATGCTCTTCTTCTGTTTGAGATCTGGCTATCATATCGTCCACGTAGACCTCTATTTCGTGATGTATCATGTCGTGAAATAAATCTACCATGGCACGCTGATAGGTTGCCCCAGCATTCTTTAGTCCGAATGGCATCACCTTATAGCAGAATGTGCCCCACTACGTGACAAAGGTTGTCTTCTCCATGTCCTCAGGCGCCATTTTGATTTGGTTGTAACCTGAGAATCCGTCCATGAAGGAAAACACTTTGTGTTGTGTCGTATTGTCAACTAGAATATCAATTTGGGGGAGTGGAAAATCATCCTTAGGGCTTGCCCTATTCAAATCTCTGTAGTCCACACACATTCGCACTTTTCCGTCCTTTTTGGGCACGGGAACAACATTGGCAACCCATTGGGGATAAGAGGTGACAGCCAAGAATCCAGCGTTGAATTGCTTCATGACTTCTGCTTTAATCTTTTCTGACATATCCGGCCTCATGCAACGAACCTTTTGCTTTACTGGCGGACAATCCTCTCTTGTAGGCAGACGATGTACCACAATATCTGCATCAAGTCCTGGCATGTCTTCATACGACCAGGAAAAGACTTCAACATAATCGTGTAACAACTGAATCAGACGCTCCTTGATATTGGGTTCTAGATTTGCGCCCATCTTGACCTCTTTTTTGTCTTCTTCGGTACCTAGGTTGATCGTATCCACAAGTTCCTCGTGAGGTTAAATGATTCTATCTTCTTGTTGTAGTAGTTTGGCAAGTTCCCCTGGTACTTCACAATCTTCCTCAACTTCATCTTCGGCTTGGTAGATTAGATTCTCAGAGTCACAAAAGGCCATAGCAGTATTGTTACCCATGGGATCCCGAATGGATGTATACATGCATTGTGAGTGTGAGTGTTTGTAAGGGTATAGCTATCTTTGAAAAATGTAAAAAGAAAAACAATGAGCACAAAAGTTTGTATGCGAAAACGCCCATGATTCATTGATGTCATATGAAAATGAGATAATAACCCTTACAAATGGACCATTGTGCCTCGGGTAAGACACAAGGTTTTAAGAGTGTGAATTGTTTTAATATTACAGATCCAACAAAATGTAAAGATAAATTACTATGGGATAAAAGTGATCAGGAAAAAATCTCTAGCCTCCCACTTGCTGAGCCCTCCATTGACAATTGGGAATATCCAGTCCTCTAAGTCACAATTACCTTCATCATCTTCTATGGCGTTGACCTCGTGGTTGCTGATCTTTAGGGGTGTTCCTCCGGCACGAGCGCGGCGTACAGCCTTCTGATCACTTGAAGTGAATCCCAGCCCAAACTTGTCAGACTTATATGGGATATCTGGGAGTTATCCCCAGATAGTGCACCCACCTTCTTCTACCATTGCTTTGGCATCCTTCAGAGATGACATTCGGAGTAGAGGCCTTGTGATCTTGGGAACAACCTTGGTTACTGCCACATCTTGCGAGACCTCTTCAAAGTGTTGGAACGGAGTTTCAAAAATTCACCATCTAATTCCACATATCTGAAGGAATTGAGATGGCTGATCATATACTCTTCTTCTCCATGAACGGTGATAATCTTCCCTTGAATCGGATATTTCAGGATTTGGTGTAACGTAGAAGTGACAGCGCCGGCATTGTGATTCCATGGTCGGCCTAGCAAGCAAGAATATGAGGGACGGATATCCATTACGTAAAAAGTTGAATCCAAAGTTTGTGTTCCAACTTTTATGGGAATGTCTACCTCCCCATGTACCATCCTTTTCGAGCCGTCAAAAGCCCTTACTACTATGTTACTTGGCTTCAGTGTCAATCCCTCACAGTCAAGCCTATCAAGAGCTTTTTTAGGCAATACATTCAGAGATGAGCCAGTATCCACCAAAACATGGGCCAAGGTTGTTCCCCTACATTCAACTGAGACATGCAATGCCTCCTTATGCTTCCTTCCCCTTGGCGTTAGATCAGCATCCGAAAAACCTAGACCATTATCTACAGTCAAGTTGGCTACGCAGTCTTGAAACTGATCGACAAATGTCTCTTGGGGTATATGGGCAGTTTTTTTAGGAATTTTACCAAGGCTTTTGCATGTTCCTCGGAACATATTAGTAATGCCAGCATGGAAATTTTAGAGGGGGTTTTCCCCAGTTGTTCAACTACATCGTAGTCGCTTCTTTTTATGATCTTCAAAATTTCTTCCATCTCTTTCCGGGAGGTCTCAGGGATAGCCAATGATTGTGTCTTCGTCTTGACAGACTCAACCAGAACACCTTTTCCTTGAGTTTCGGTTAATTTGGCAGTATGAGTGTTGGTAGGAATGATAACAGGGGTTGTAACGGCTTTGTCAGTTGGAGTACTGTTGGAGATAATTGTAGGACCGGGAACAGCTTTTGGGGGAGCAACAGCAGGAATGATTACGGATCTATAAACTGCTTTTGGGAGAGCAATTTCTAGGGAGAAGATCCTACCACTTCGGGTAATCTTGCTAGTTCCTGCAATATTACTGATGTCGGAGTTGACTTTCTCAGAGCTTGAATCTTCGGCGGCTGGCCAGTCCTACTTGATACCATGGTAATAGACATCCCCTCCATAGTTCCATGGTACGGTCTTGTCTGATGAATATGGGACTGGTCCAGGAATTATAATTATTAAAGGAGTTGTTTTCGGAACTTATGTAATTCTAACGGGTCTTTTGGTGGAGACCCTGGAAGAATTGGCGGAAATGGTAATGATAGAAACATCTTCAAAAGGAACAGGTGGAACAAAAGTCTTCTCGAATAAAATTTCTTTGTTATTGTGATCGGTGGATCTGGAGCTGACTGTTTTTAAGCTGGTTTCGTGAAATGTCGCGGAAGCAAGAGTCGCCACCGTCTTTTATTTTCTCCAACATGGAAAGGACAAAAGCACAGCAAAATTCCTTATGAGATTATCTCTCGGTTCGGGAGGTAGATTTATAGAAAGGGAAGGTGTTAGCACCCTTTCTATCCATGTTTATCCATGGGCTCTTAGATACTTGCTCATTGTGTTTTCAAAATGTTTTCTTTTCAATTGTGAGTGAGTTTGAAAAAGTTTCGTTTAAAGATTTCTGAATAACTCTTGTATCAGTCCTCAAGAGTGTTTGAAAAATTGTTTTGAAAGCTTTTTGAAAGTGTCGGTGTGAAAAGAGTTTTGATTTGTTTTTTTGAATAGAGCAAGTATCTATGAGTCATCTACCTACCCTAAGGAATTAGGCTGTGTAGAAGTCCTTAAGGTAGCGCCATCCCACCATTGAGAGGTAGGTAGCACCATCGTTGGAGGTGTTCGGGTCAATTCGTTTGTAGGGACAATGTGGTCACCAGAGCAACAGTAGGACACCTTAGAAGCTACCCTTATGCCATTGATCCTTTTTAATTCCGAGGCAACCGTTTCGAGGCAACTGGATCATGTCATGGACATAAGGACTTACTAAAACGTCCTGTACTCGACGACCACTTTTCGAAGGTAAGGCAACAGTGAGGCGTACCCTAAGAGTGGTGTGTGAATCGGTGTGTTGTTTTCATGTTAATATTTGTCTTTGATCAGGCATTGGTGAGCTACGAGTTATTTTTAATTGTCATGCATTCTTTCATACAAGTTAACAGTTAAAGGGGGTGCGGAAAATAAATTGCGGAAACGTAAATCCTACGCTATTACAAGGCGCGGGTTTGTACATCGCCAAAAATTTACAAAGACCCGTTTTAAGTAAATAAGTACGGAAAATAAAAACAGTAAAATGTCCTATTTACTATTACATATCCGGAGCAATTACATAATAATCGAACAAATTAAACGCGCGCGAAAGAAGAAAAGGAAATTAATTTTTGGTCTTTTTGGTAATTAAATGAAATTAAAAAAACTAATTAATTATTTTAATTAAAAGAAAATATTTTTGTATTTTTATGTTTTTATGAAATAGAATAAAAGAGAAACAAAATTAATTGTTAACCTAAATCTAAGCTATTTTAATTATTTTAAGAAAAAAGTTAAAATGGCCTAATTAAAAAAACTAATTCAATTATGATTTATTTACAAAATAAAAATAATAATAATAAAAGTGTTAATTATATTCTTTTTGGTTTTTTATGAAAATGGTTAATTAAATTAATTACTAATAATAAAAAAAGAGTTAGGAATTAAATTTAAAAAAATAAAATGAAAGAAAAATAATGAACCAAATGGAGGGGGTGCTGGGCCAGAAGGGGGGTGAAATGCTGGAATTCAGGCCCATTGAGGCAAGGCCTCGTTGACTTTTCCTGCTTCCATGTGCATCCATTGACTGAAGCATATGGTGAGCCTCTTTTGTGGCCTTTGGATCTGTGATTATGGCCAGTTGGCGCTTGATTGCCTGAAGCTCATGGTGTGCCTGCTTTTGAAAGTCTGCATGTGAACATGTAAAATAAAATGATATCAGGCATTTGGGGGACCTGGGATTCGAACCCAGGTCCCAGCATTTACCAAGCCACCTTCCTACCAACTGATCCATTGCACGCGTTTGTAAATAACATGGAAACGAAATATGATATAGAATAAAAACATTATATGCTAAAAATATAAAAAAATGTGCGCGTGGATTTGAACCTTCCACTCAGGTCTTGCCACGCCAGCCTTCTTCTTCATCGTGTACCCGTAACATAAGCAAATAGTGGGGGTTTTAAACCCCCACTAAACACAACCTGCAAAAAATAGCGAATAGCTCATACTTGATCATAAATTGAGCGCGAGGTCATGGTTATGTTAGTTTGGATGTCATGATTTCAATGGTATATGTTTGGTTGGCCAATTTTTCCATATGGGGAAAGCCCCAATTTGGAGCTCTGAAAAACCTAGCTTATGACAATGGTGGATCCTGATACACGCATCATTAGTTCAATCAAATGCTACCAATAGCTTCATAATGTTAAAATGAGTATAAATCAATTCAAAAAGAATGTTAAAAGCGCATGGAAATGGAGTTTTGATTTTCACATATTGGACAAACCGTGGGGTGTCGTGAGGATGATTCTTTGCGCGTTTGGGCTTGATTTTGATTGCTAGAGATTCCTGGAAATGTAAGGAATATGTTTGGATTGGAATGGAGGCTTGAGAGGCGCTGCAACTAGGTTTTCAGTTTCTCTTTTTTCTTTGAACTTTTGAAAAGTGTATGGCCATTTTTGGTGCTTCTTAGGTCGTGAATCCTATTGTGATAGCTTGCATATAGGTTATGTAATGAATTTCAATCACAATTAAGGGCCTTGAAGCCTTGCATTCATGCTTAAGATTTTGCTATGAACTCCATTGAAACACTTTCCTTTTTTGTGTCAAAATTTGAATTCTTGCTTCATTTAGGCCTTTGCACGAAATTGGAATGATCATGATGGTGTATCAAAGCATTTCAATACAAAATATACCCTTTAATTAATTTTCTTGATTTTTATTTGATTTTAAAAGATTTAAAATGAATTAAATCAAATAAAATTAAATAAAAATGGAAAAATTAATTTTAAATCTTGAAATAATTTGTGGGACACGTGGGAAGCATGGCTAAGCTGAAACAAGTGGAAAAAGTGGGCCCCTTTTGTCAAAAATGAAGTTTCAAGGATAATTGATTTTGGCCATTTCATAAAAATTTCCCAACTTCTCCAATGCATATCTTGCTCAATTTTGAAGTTATGAACATATTCTTGGACATTTTGGAAAGGTCTTGAAGTCCTCTAACCAATGTCTTTTGTCCCATGTCATTTTGATTTACCAATCTCAAGTTATGGTCTTTGACTTAAAGTCCCTTTTTGTTGACTTTTGAAAATGACCTATAATGTTGAAATTGATAACTTTTTGTGAGAGCATTTCTTGGACTTGGAATGTGAAGATGAGTTGTAGGAAATGTCCTCCCCTTCAAGATGAGAATTGGATGGGATTTTTCTGATGAACCATGAAAAAGTTATGCCTTGGTCAAGTTACAGTTGACTTTTCAATTGTCCAAAAATAGAAACTTTTGACACCTTGATGATTTTTGAGCCATTCTTGTGAAATCATGGTCAAGATTTGACCAAATGATGATTGTGGCTTCAAAATAAGATGTTGGCCAAAAATTTTGACTTTTGAATGCCAAAGGACCATTTTGCCCCTACAGTTGACTGTGGAGCAATTAGGTTTTTGACTGTGCAACTTGACCTTGTGAGCCTTGAAACTTGACATGTAGGTGCTTGACAATGCATATGAGCATATGGGACTTGATTGAGCCCTTGAAAACCTCAACTTCCTTGCAAGAACCAAAACCCTAATTTGACTGGCTTAGGAGGATGGTTTGAACTGTGTAGCCCTTGAGTAGACTTTGAACCATTTGAGGTGATGCTTGGCAAAACTTTGAAGATTATGGGAGGGCAAATTTTGGGGTACAACAGTTGCCCCTGTTCAATCTTCTTAGACATGAGGATATAGATTGGCTTGTGTGCCTTTCGTGATCCGAAGGTGGAAGATGATTGAACACTAGAGTGCCCAGAAATTTGCACTCACATAGTAGAGTGTCAGTAGTGTGATAGCGGGAATGGGCTTACAGATGCCATTTGGAAAGATGGTGGATAGGAGGATGGGCTTATAGATGCCATCTGGAGATGTGACAGAACCTTGTCGGAAATGGGCTTATAGATGCCATTTGGAACTGAAATGGGAGGATAGGCTTATAGATGCCATTTGGAGACTGTTGGTATGTGGATGGGCTTATAGATGCCATCTAGGTGTCGATCGTGTAAGAGATTCCTTAGCGAGGACTTGCGTACCTGAGAAAGAAAATAATTACCTGGCCTGTTACAGGAGTTGATCTTCAAACTCTTTATGTAGATGTGCGCTGGCTGGATACAGGAATCGAATCTTTAAACTCTTCAGACGTGCCCTGGCAGGATACAGGAATCGAGTCTGGAATCAGTCGTCAATAGATACACCCTGGCAAGATACAGGAATCGGATCTTCGAACTCTTTAGACGTGCCCTGGCAGGATACAGGAATCGAGTCTGGTAATGTAGTCGTCAACAGATACACCCTGGCAAGATACAGGAATCGGATCTTCGAACTCTTCAGACGTGCCCTGGCAGGATACAGGAATCGAGTCTGGTAATGTATAGTCGTCAACAGATACACCCTGGCAAGATACAGGAATCGGATCTTCGAACTCTTCATACGTGCCCTGGCAGGATACAGGAATCGAGTCTGGTAATGTATAATCGTCAACAGATACACCCTGGCAAGATATAGAAATCGGATCTTCGAACTCTTCAGACGTGCCCTGGCAGGATACAGGAATCGAGTCTGGTAATGTAGTCGTTAACAGATACACCCTGGCAAGATACAGGAATCGGATCTTCGAACTCTTCAGACGTGCCCTGGCAGGATACAGGAATCGAGTCTGGTAATGTAGTCGTCAACAGATACACCCTGGCAAGATACAGGAATCGGATCTTCGAACTCTTCAGACGTGCCCTGGCAGGATACAGGAATCGAGTCTGGAATTAGTCGTCAACAGATACACCCTGGCAAGATACAGGAATCGGATCTTCGAACTCTTCAGACGTGCCCTGGCAGGATACAGGAATCGAGTCTGGTAGTGTAGTCGTCAACAGATACACCCTGGCAAGATACAGGAATCGAATATTCGAACTCTTCAGACGTGCCTTGGCAGGATACAGGAATCGAGTCTGGAATTAGTCGTCAACAGATACACCCTGGCAAGATACAGGAATCGGATCTTCGAACTCTTCAGACGTGCCCTAGCAGGATACAGAAATCGAGTCTAGAATCAGTCGTCAACAGATACACCCTAGCAGGATACAGGAATCGGATCTTTAGTTGTGACCGTTGATAGTAATTATCTTTGTATTAACCTTTGTCCTGAAAAGACAAAACGTTAGTTGTGTGTGATGCCATGATGTATGACATGCGGGATGTTCTCAGAATAAGTGAGATTGTATGTTCATGATGCGTATATGCATGCTATAATGTATGAAGATGTGATGTTTATGGAATATGTTTTCGTCTAGGAAAATAAATCCTTGACGAGTGCCGGGAAGTTAAATCCTGGGCTTGATGTGGAAGAATAGAGCTTCGTTGTTTCCGCTGGGGATGATGGTTGCAAGAATACCGGTAGGAGAAGATGACTCCGTTGGGGAATAAACTTGGCGAATAGATTACTCTACGGGGAGAAAATTACTCTAGCGATCTTGTTGGGGAACAATACTCTGTGGGAAGAGAGGTACTTTGCTGAGATGTTGATGATAACTCCGCTGGGGATACCATTGTTGTGTTATGTTGAAGGAATTAATAGACTCCACTGGGGATGGGAAGACTTCGCCGAGGACGATCTTTCCGTGGCTTTTGGCTGAGGATAACCCAGTTATATCCTGGTGGGGAAATAACCTTTGAATAAAGCCGGGAGACGCGTTCGTGTTCTGCGGGGGATAAGCTTTCCAGAATCTACTGGGGATAAGCTCCCTGCTGGGGAGACTTTGGATTGTACTGGGGAGTGGCTCCGCTGGATGTCTAGATTCCGCCGGGGAACAATCTTAGATCAAGACTGCCGGGGATACTTGTTAAGAATGTTCGTATATTGCACTGAGGAATGTTGAGATCTGTTGGGGATACCCACTTTCCTTAAGGCTGACAGTATAACTTTGCTTGGGGAGAGTAGTGACTTGCTGGCTCTCTCTCTGGGGAATTAAGACATCTTGGTTATGTTCTTCAGCTGAACTTACCTTGGTACTTTGGTGGACAGAGCAATTAGATCGCTTAGACAACTCATTATTGCCCCTGTTTCTAATGTTACCTGTAATTAATCCTTTGTTTCGCATGCAAATATTTATGAGTTAGCAGTTAATGTCAAATGCATATATCACAAATTGAACCTTGGACGTTCTTCGCAAAACAAAACAGAAAAAGGAAAAACAAATGGAAATTTGTCTGAAAAGTGAATTTGTATTGATTTTTGAATTGCCTGTAAATAGGCGTTTATGTACAAGAGGCCGACGTCCTAGTAAGAGAACGTCGTCGAGCAAAAGAGTTTATACAATTTGTGGAAAGGGGAAAACAAAATAGCTATGCGAAAAAAATAATCCCACTGGGTTCCAACTCTGCTATCGCCTTTATATCTTCGAGCGTCTCATCACTTGGCTGCTCAGTTGACGATGAAGCTGATTGGTCGATGTCGTTTGAACTTGACAGTTGATACCGGATTCTGGATGCAAGGTGATCCAATGAGACATAGTATTACGCTTTAATCTCTAACTTTTGCCTGGACCGCCCTTTCGGGTTTTCAGTCCACCGGGATACCCATTTTTGCCCAAGCCGCCTTTTCAGGTTTTCGACTTGCCGGGTGTACAGATTTTTTTTCATTTCATCCCTCATTTTGCCCGAACCCTTTTGGTTCGCCGGGAAGCCCTAATTTTTGCCTAGGTATGTCAACCTAGCGGGTCTTTTATCATGCGTAGTATCTTTTTACTATGTCTGCATTGGCGGGGTGAGGAAGGTCGTCACCATCCATGGTAGTTAGAATCATGGCTCCTCCTGAGAACACATGTTTAACCACAAATGGCCCTTCATACGTAGGGGTCCATTTGCCCCTAGGATCACTTTGAGGAAGAATGATGCGTTTGATTACCAGATCCCCAACTTGATACTCTTGTGGTCTGACCTTTTTGTTAAATGCCCTGATCATCCGTTTTTGATACGTTTGATCGTGACAAATAGCAGTGAGTCTCTTTTCGTCAATTAGATTTAATTGATCAAGTCGAGTCTGGTTCCAGTCATCTTCGCTCAAATCTGCATCCTTCATTATCCAGAGAGAGGGTATCTGGACTTCAATCGGTAAGACTGCCTCCATGCCGTAGACCAAGGAAAAGGGAGTTGCCCCAGTTGACGTTCTTGTTGAGGTACGGTATCCATGAAGAGCAAACGGTAACATCTCATGCCAATCTTTATAGGTCACTGTCATCTTCTGCACAATCTTTTTGATATTCTTATTAGCTGCTTCTACAGCCCCATTCATCTTCGGTCGATAAGGAGAAGAGTTGTGGTGCTGTATCTTGAATTGTTCGCAGAGCTCAGTGATCATCTTGTTATTGAGATTGGTACCGTTGTCTGTAATAATCCTTTCCGGGACGCCGTATCGACAGATCAGGTTATGCCGAATGAACCGTGCCACTACGTTCTTGGTTACAGTGGCGCAGGAAGCTGCTTCAACCCACTTTGTAAAGTAATCGATCGCCACCAGGATGAAGCGATGCCCGTTGGATGCCGTAGGTTTAATTTCGCCGATCATATCAATGCCCCACATTGCAAAAGGCCAAGGTGCAGTCAAGACATTCAGAGGAACTGGAGGAACGTGCACCTTATCTGCATATATCTGGCACTTATGACATATCCGAGAATGTTGGTAACAATCAGCTTCCATTGTGGACCAGTAATATCCTGCCCGAAGGATTTTCTTTGCCATGGTATGTCCACTGGAATGTGTTCCGAAGGTACCTTCATGTAGTTCTTCCATGATCTTTTCTGCTTCAGTTTTATCCACACAATGCAGTAAGGTCGAATCATGGTTTCGCTTGTACAGAATGTCGTTGCTGAGGAAGAACTTTGCTGCGAACCTTCTCAGAAACCTCTTGTCGTTGACAGATGCACCTTCAGGATATTCTTGAGCTTCTAAGTACCTTTTCACCTCATGATACCAGGGTTTCTCAGTTACTGTCTCAGCCTCAAGATCACAACAATATGCCGGTTCATCCAGTTTCTAGATAATGATCCGGGGAGCCTTATTGTCCCACTTGACTTTGAACATAGAAGACATCGTAGCCAGCGCGTCCGCCAATTGATTCTCCTCTCTTGGGAAATGTTCAAAAGTTATCTCTGTGAAATGGGGGATCAATGTCAATACACACTCTTTGTAAGGAATAATATTTGGGTGTTTCGTATCCCACTCGCCTTTGATCTGATTGATCACGAGAGCGGAATCTCCGAAGACACTTAGAAACTTGATCCTTAAGTCAATCGTAGCTTGAAGACCCATGATGCATGCCTCATATTCCGCCATGTTGTTGGTGCAGTTGAAACATAGTCGGGCAGTGAGTGGAGTATGAGTGCCTTGAGGGGATATGATTACAGCGCCGATACCGTTGCCCAAAGCGTTGGAGGCTTCACCGAAGTGCATAGACCATCGGGATCCTTCCTCAGGTCCTTCATCCGGTCCGGGTACTTCACAATCAGTCACTATCATGATGCTTTCATCAGGAAACTCAAAGTTCATTGATTGGTAGTCATCTACTGCCTGGTGTGCCAAATGGTCCGCCAATACACTTCCCTTGATAGCTTTCTGAGTCGTGTATTGGATGTCGTATTCTGTCAAGATCATCTGCCATCTTGCTATTCTTCCAGACAGAGCAGGCTTTTCGAATATGTACTTTATTGGATCCATTTTTGAAATCAACAGAGTAGTGTGAGTCAACATATACTGTCTTAGCCGGCGAGCAGCCCATACCAAAGCGCAGCAAGTTTTCTCGAGCAGTGAGTATCGGGTCTCACAGTCGGTAAACTTTTTGCTAAGGTAATAAATGGCGTGCTCTTTTCGGCTGGACTCGTCATGCTGCCCCAGCACACACCCCATTGAGTTGTCAAGTACTGTCAGGTATAGTATTAGAGGTCTCCCTTCAACCGGTGGCATAAGGATGGGTGGTTCTTGGAGATATTCTTTGATTCTGTCAAAAGCGGCCTGACATTCGTCGTTCCAACGTACTACCTGATCTTTCTTCAGCAGCTTGAAGATTGGTTCACAGGTAGCTGTTAGGTGCGAGATGAATCGAGCGATGTAATTCAGACGTCCTAGAAAGCCTCTGACCTTTTCTCTGTTTTAGGAACTGGCATCTCTTGTATGGCTTTAACCTTGGCAGGGTCCACTTGAATACCCTTGTCACTTACGACGAAGCCTAGCAGTTTTCCAGATCTTACCCCAAATGTGCACTTATTTGGATTCAACCTCAGCTTGTACAATTTCATACGGTCAAACAGCTTCTGTAGATGGTCAAGGTGTTCCTCCTCAGTTTGGGACCTTGCAATCATATCATCGACGTATACTTCTATCTCATGGTGGATCATGTCATGAAATAAAGCGACCATTGCACGTTGGTAGGTTGCCCCAACATTTTTCAACCCGAATGGCATGACCTTGTAACAGAAGGTGCCCCACTGAGTAACAAAGGTAGTCTTCTCCATGTCTTCAGGAGCCATCTTGATCTGATTATAACCTGAAAAACCATCCATGAAGTAGAACACTTTATGCTGGGCAGTATTGTCAACCAGAACATCAATGTGAGGTAGGGGAAATCATCCTTGGGGCTTGCCCTGTTCAAATCCCTGTAATCGACACACATTCTGACCTTTCCATCTTTCTTCGGTACCGGAACCACGTTGGCAACCCACTGGGGGTAAGAAGTCACTGCTAGAAACCCGGCATCAAATTGCTTCATAACCTCAGCTTTGATTTTCTCAGACATCTCTGGACGCATACGGCGGACCTTTTGTTTTACCGGAGGACAGTCTTCCTTGGTAGGCAAATGATGAACTACGATGTCGGTATCCAACCCAGGCATGTCTTCGTAAGACCAGGCAAAGATTTCCATGTAGTCATGCAGCATCTGGATCAGCCGTTGTTTCACACTGAGCTCTAGATTAGCACCAATCTTGACCTTCTTTCTGTCTGTCCCAGTACCCAGATTTACAGTTTCCACTGGCTCTTCATGTGGTTGAATGGCCCTCTCTTCCTGGAGTAACAGTCTTGCAAGTTCGCCAGGCACTTCGCAATCATCTTCACCTTTGTCTTCGGCTAAGTTGATCGGATTTTCGAAGTCATAACTGGCAGTAGCAGAGTCGTTACCAGTGAGATCCAGAGTGGATTGAAACCTGTATGGGTGAGTGTGTGTAAATACAGCTGGTTTGCAATATATAAAGAAAGAAAGAAAGGGAGCGCAAGATTTGAAATGTGAAAAACGTCCAATGCTTTTATTCATGATATATGAAAATTACAAACAAAAGCCCTCACAAATAAAACCACGGTGCCCCGGGTAAGACACCGGGCCATAAAGTTTAGAATTAATGTTTATTACAAATCCAAAACAAAGAAGTTCATTACTGCGTGACAAAAGTAACAGGTAAAGAGTCCTTGGTAGTCCAGTTGCTAGGTCCACCGTTGGTTGCCGGGTAGATCCAACTGTCAAACTCGGATTCTTCCACTTCATCTTCATCCCCAATAGCATTTACTCCGTGGTTAGGCATGGGAGCAATCACCACATTAGGCTTCTCGGGCGCCTCAAACTGAACCTCTTTAGCATCAATAAGGTCTTGAACCTTATTTCTCAGAGCCCAACAATCATCTGTGTTATGTCCCGGGCTATCAGAGTGATAAGCGCAGCGGGCGTTGGGGTTGTATTTCGGAGATGATGTGTTTACCATCTTCGGAGCCTCTTTGACAGTTACCAGGCTAGTTAACAGTAGTTGCGGCAGGATCTGAGAGAGAGTCATGCTGAGCCGGGTATACTGCCGTTTGGGCCTCTCAGCTCTGGGTTGGTTGTACTGTTGCGGAGCAGCAGCAGGCTTAGAAATAACCATCGCGTTGATAGCTTGGTGGTGTTCCGGTTTGTTCTATCTCCTGGGACCATACACAGCACTTGCCTCCTTCTTGAAGGGCTTCTTTTCAGCATTTGAGGAGGCACCCTTCTGTATCTTCCCTGATTTTATACCAGCTTCGATCCTTTCACCAGTCAGGATCAGATCAGTAAACCCAGCAGAGGAATTACCAATGAGATGATTGAAGAATCGACCGGATAGGGTCCCCAAGAACATATCCACCAGCTCACGATCTGTCAATGGTGGCTGCACCCTGCCAGCCAGGTCTCTCCATTTTTGTGCGTACTCCTTAAAACCTTCACCTGATCCTAGCGACATACCCTGGAGTTGGGTACGCGTAGGAGCGAGGTCGGAATTATATTGATACTGCTTGTAAAAAGCAGTGGCCAGATCCTCCCAGTTACGAATGTTGGTTCCATCCAGCTGATAGAACCATTCGAGATGAGTCCCTGAAAGACTCTCCTGGAAGAAGTGGATCCATAAGTTCTTGTCTGCTGTGTAAGGCTGGATCTTCCTTACATAAGAGCGGAGATGCATCTTAGGGCAGGAAGCCCCGTCATACTTCACAAAGGTCGGCGCCTTGAACTTGTGTGGGATTACCACCCCAGAAGATAACCCCAAGTCTCCGAAATCCAATCCAGGCACATGCTGAATCTCCATGGCATTCAACCTGTCCTCCAGTTGTTTGTACCGGTCCTCAGCAGGAGGGTACTGTTCATCGTTGAAGTCTGTCTCAGTGTCAGAAACCACAGGACTAGAGACCTCTCTCCCTTGGTGACTGCCCTCCCCCATAGATGGAGTAGTCCTCTCAGCTTCATTTTGCAGCGTATTCCCGAGTCTGCGCCCAATGTTGAATAGCACAGTCCTCTTCTTCTTCTTATTCTTCTTCAGGAGCGAAGCCTTCAGCTCTTGTTGTCCCTGGGCCAAGTTCATGACCATCTCCTGAAATTGGGCATTCTGGGCGTGGAGGGCCTTGATAGCTTGCTCTGTAGTGAGTTCAGGATTCATGGTGCCTGAGTGCTGAAATAAACAGCGAAGAAGATTAAGCAACCTGTAGAAAAAGGGTACCTGTGATGCATATGATGAATGAAATGCGTATGAATTATGTTTTCAAAGACAATCGGGAATCAACTTTGTAAACAAAAGGAACACACTTTATTAGATTCAAACTTTAAATTGTTCAACAATCTGCCCTTAGGCGTTACAAGAATGAAAATACTGAAAAGGAAATAAAGCTGTAAAAGAAACAATCAAAAGCCCATCAGTGCTCCCATGGCCTCCTCTTCTCAGTACGGATATAGTCATTCAGGGCCCGCTCGTTCTCCAGTTGCTTGGTCAGCTTCTGGATCTTCTGTTCCTGTTCGTTGAACTTTTCCCGATAATAATCCCGCTCTTCCTGTAGTTGCGCCCAAGACCTCTTTAGGGTATCAACATCAGTGGGTATCTGAGGAGGGAGAATAGTTGGAGGAATCCCATCTTCATCAGGACTTTCAAGAACAATAGGCCTGACAGCTTCATATGGCATACCTAACTTCTGAGCACGGACGCGGACCCACTTGTAATAGGGTTCCATTGGTAGGGAAGTCTTCGGTCCCAACTCTTGTGGGTCAGCTTTTTGAATTCTGTCCCAAGCTTTGATGAATCTACGGCGCAGTTCGTCACTATCTTTCTGAAACTCAAAACTGATGTGAGGCACCCGCATCTCATGAGGCCCTGCTCTTCTGGCTCTTCCAAACTGACGGAGAGCTAAACATGGATTATAAGAGATTCCGCCCCGAGTGCCAATCAATGGAACATTAGGATACTCTCCACAACAATCAATAACAGCTACCTCATCCAAACCTCTAAGAGTCCAAATGATGTCACTATCAGTGAGAGACATTAACCTATGAGCCCAGCCTCTTCCTTCTTGATTCTTTAGCACGAACTTGGGGAGGTGCGAAATAAACCACCTCACCAACAAAGGAGTACAACACCACAGATTTCCTCGTCTTCGGGTAGTACGAGCATAGAGTTGTTGCAGGATATCACCCAAGAGAGTGGGTATAGGGTTCCGAGACATGAAGATCCTTATGGCAGTGACGTTAATGAAGTTATCAGGATTAGGAAACAAGACTAGACCATAGATTAAGAGAGCCAGAATGTCCTCGTACGCCCTGAAGTCTAAGTCATTCCAGAAACTGTTAGCTTTACCAATCAGAAACTTAGCTAAAAAGCCCTTAACTCCGCTTCTAGTTTCCCAGTTGTCCATCACTTCCTTGTTGGTCAAAGGAAGGGCTGCTGCAATCTCCTCAGGTCTAAGAGACTTTTCCCAACCAGTGAAGGGAGTCTGATCCAAGATAGGGATGCCAAGCAAATCAGATAACTCTTCCAGGGTAGGGACCAGCTGGAAGTCTTGAAAGGTGAAGCACTGGTACAGAGGGTCATAAAACTGGGTCAGGACACCCATTAGTTGTTGGTCCCACTTTGCCGTGACTAAACTGAGAAGAGAACCATGCCTCTGGATGAAGGAAGTAGTATTTGGAATTCTGCTAACCAACTCTTCAAGCAACTCAGGTGGGTGAACAAAATTGAACCGGATAGTGTTCCTTCGCATAGGCATCATGATGTCCTACAAAACAGAGCAAAGGTGAACCCTCTTGTCTTTAAAATGGTCAGTCCTTATGCAGGATGCATGCAATGTTATGATGGCATGATGTTATGATAAAGCACACCACAAATATTCACATAGGCAAACATGATAAGGCACACAAGTCACACCACAGCCCTTAGAGTTTAGGCCATCATGGGGTCTAGGTATTACCCTCTTTCAGTTTGTTGGTTAAGACCTGTCCTATCAGAAGTAACCGGGTTCTAGAGGATCCCAATATCACTGACTACCCTCAATCGGTCATAACTCCAGCATCGCAACCTTTTCTTGCGGCCAGAACCATCACGAGAGTTTAGCCTCAATGGGTGTAGCATACTGCTACTGTTCTATTGGCCAAGTTGGGTCATTTAAGGTTCTAAGGTCGGTTGGTGCTTAATGACTCCTCAGAAGACCCATATTCTCCTCGTTGCGACATAAAGGATATCGGTACAGACCAAGGCGCCACACCAACGTAGCCACTGCTTCACCCATGTCGGTCTACGCCGGACAGGTCCCTCACGGCTTATGCTACCTAACAGGGTATCCCCAGATCCGAGTTAGGATCTATGTAACTCCGATGCAGCCCACAATAATAAAGCAAACAAGCACATCAATTGAAAACACAAGTGATCTTAGTCCTAAGGTACACCTCACTTCAAAAATATCCCCAGCAGAGTCGCCAGTTCTGTGATCGGTGGATCTGGAACTGACTGTTTTTAAGCTGGTTTCACGAAATGTCGCGGAAGCAAGAGTCGCCACCGTCTTTTATTTTCTCCAACATGGAAAGGACAAAAGCACAGCAAAATTCCTTATGAGATTATCTCTCGGTTCGGGAGGTAGATTTATAGAAAGGGAAGGTGTTAGCACCCTTTCTATCCATGGTTATCCATGGGCTCTTAGATACTTGCTCATTGTGTTTTCAAAATGTTTGCTTTTCAATTGTGAGTGAGTTTGAAAAAGTTTCGTTTAAAGATTTCTGAATAACTCTTGTATCAGTCCTCAAGAGTGTTTGAAAAATTGTTTTGAAAGCTTTTTGAAAGTGTCGGTGTGAAAAGAGTTTTGATTTGTTTTTTTGAATAGAGCAAGTATCTATGAGTCATCTACCTACCCTAAGGAATTAGGCTGTGTAGAAGTCCTTAAGGTAGCGCCATCCCACCATTGAGAGGTAGGTAGCACCACCGTTGGAGGTGTTCGGGTCAATTCATTTGTAGGGACAGTGTGGTCACCAGAGCAACAGTAGGACACCTTAGAAGCTACCCTTATGCCATTGATCCTTTTTAATTCCGAGGCAACCGTTTCGAGGCAACTGGATCATGTCATGGACATAAGGACTTACTAAAACGTCCTGTACTCGACGATCACTTTTCGAAGGTAAGGCAACAGTGAGGCGTACCCTAAGAGTGGTGTGTGAATCGGTGTGTTGTTTTCATGTTAATATTTGTCTTTGATCAGGCATTGGTGAGCTATGAGTTATTTTTAATTGTCATGCATTCTTTCATACAAGTTAACTGTTAAAGGGGGTGCGGAAAATAAATTGCGGAAACGTAAATCCTACGCTATTACAAGGCGCGGGTCTGTACATCGCCAAAAATTTACAAAGACCCGTTTTAGGTAAATAAGTACGGAAAATAAAAACAGTAAAAGGTCCTATTTACTATTACATATCCGGAGCAATTAGATAATAATCGAACAAATTAAACGCGCGCGAAAGAAGAAAAGGAAATTAATTTTTGGTCTTTTTTGGTAATTAAATGAAATTAAAAAAACTAATTAATTATTTTAATTAAAAGAAAATATTTTTGTATTTTTATGTTTTTATGAAATAGAATAAAAGAGAAACAAAATTAATTGTTAACCTAAATCTAAGCTATTTTAATTATTTTAAGAAAAAGTTAAAATGGCCTAATTAAAAAAACTAATTCAATTATGATTTATTTACAAAATAAAAATAATAATAATAAAAGTGTTAATTATATTCTTTTTGGTTTTTTATGAAAATGGTTAATTAAATTAATTACTAATAATAAAAAAAAGAGTTAGGAATTAAATTAAAAAAAATAAAATGAAAGAAAAATAATGAACCAAATGGAGGGGGTGTTGGGCCAGAAGGGGGGTGAAATGCTGGAATTCAGGCCCATTGAGGCAAGGCCTCGTTGACTTTTTCTGCTTGCATGTGCATCCATTGACTGAAGCATATGGTGAGCCTATTTTGTGGCCTTTGGATCTGTGATTATGGCCAGTTGGCGCTTGATTGCCTGAAGCTCATAGTGTGCCTGCTTTTGAAAGTCTGCATGTGAACATGTAAAATAAAATGATATCAGGCATTTGGGGGACCTGGGATTCGAACCCAGGTCCCAGCGTTTACCAAGCCACCTTCCTACCAACTGATCCATTGCACGCTTTGTAAATAACATGGAAACGAAATATGATATAGAATAAAAACATTATATGCTAAAAATAAAAAAATGCACGCGTGGATTTGAACCTTCCACTCAGGTCTTGCCACGCCAGCCTTCTTCTTCATCGTGTACCTGTAACATAAGCAAATGGCGGGGGTTTTAAACCCCCACTAAACACAACCTGCAAAAAATAGCGAATAGCTCATACTTGATCATAAATTGAGCGCGAGGTCATGGTTATGTTCGTTTGGATGTCATGATTCCAATGGTATACGTTTGGTTGGCCAATTTTTCCATATGGGGAAAGCCCCAATTTGGAGCTCTGAAAAACCTAGCTTTTGACAATGGTGGATCCTGATACACGCATCATTAGTTCAATCAAATGCTACCAATAGCTTCAGAATGTTAAATGAGTATAAATCAATTCAAAAAGAATGTTAAAAGCGCATGGAAATGGAGTTTTGATTTTCACATATTGGACAAACCGTGGGGTGTCGTGAGGATGATTCTTTGCGCGTTTGGGCTTGATTTTGATTGCTAGAGATTCCTGGCAATGTAAAGAATGTGTTCGGATTGGAATGGAGGCTTGAGAGGCGCTGCAACTAGGTTTTCAGTTTCTCTTTTTCTTTGAACTTTTGAAAAGTGTATGGCCGTTTTTGGTGCTTCTTAGGTCGTGAATCCTATTGTGATAGCTTGCATATAGGTTATGTAAAGAATTTCAATCACAATTAAGGGCCTTGAAGCCTTGCATTCATGCTTAAGATTTTGCTATGAACTCCATTGAAACACTTTCCTTTTTGTGTCAAAATTTGAATTCTTGCTTCATTTAGGCCTTTGCACGAAATTGGAATGATCATGATGGTGTATCAAAGCATTTCAATACAAAATATACCCTTTAATTAATTTTCTTGATTTTTATTGGATTTTAAAAGATTTAAAATGAATTAAATCAAATAAAATTAAATAAAAATGGAAAAATTAATTTTAAATCTTGAAATAATTTGTGGGACACGTGGGAAGCATGGCTAAGCTGAAACAAGTGGAAAAAGTGGGCCCCTTTTGTCAAAAATGAAGTTTCAAGGATAATTGATTTTGGCCATTTCACAAAAATTTCCCAACTTCTCCAATGCATATCTTGCTCAATTTTGAAGTTATGAACATGTTCTTGGACATTTTGGAAAGGTCTTGAAGTCCTCTAACCAATGTCGTTGGTTCCATGTCATTTTGATTTACCAATCGCAAGTTATGGTCTTTGACTTAAAGTCCCTTTTTGTTGACTTTTGAAAATGACCTATAATGTTGAAATTGATAACTTTTTGTGAGAGCATTTCTTGGACTTGTAATGTGAAGATGAGTTGTAGGAAATGTCCTCCCCTTCAAGATGAGAGTTGGATGGGATTTTTCTGATGAACCATGAAAAAGTTATGCCTTGGTCAAGTTACAGTTGACTTTTCAGCTGTCCAAAAATAGAAACTTTTGACACCTTGATGATTTTTGAGCCATTCTTGTGAAATCATGGTCAAGATTTGACCAAATTATGATTGTGGCTTCAAAATAAGATGTTGACCAAAAATTTTGACTTTTGACTGCCAAATGACCATTTTGCCCCTGCAGTTGACTGTGGAGCAATTAGGTTTTTGACTGTGCAACTTGACCTTGTGAGCCTTGAAACTTGACATGTAGGTGCTTGACAATGCGTATGAGCATATGGGACTTGATTGAGCCCTTGAAAACCTCAACTTCCTTGCAAGAACCAAAACCCTAATTTGACTGGCTTAGGAGGATGGTTTGAACTATGTAGCCCTTGAGTAGACTTTGAACCATTTGAGGTGATGCTTGGCAAAACTTTGAAGATTATGGGAGGGCAAATTTTGGGGTACAACAGTTATCTATTAGTCACTGAATGCCTGCTTTCAACAAAGGACAACTGGTTGGTGAGGACAAACAGAAATGGCAAACTTCATCACAGCCCGGGAACACACTGGCATTCAATAAGTTCATTTTTATAGTCAGAAGTGGGGTCATAAGTTCATCAACTGAAGTAACAAACAATCCTTCTTCAATGGCATTAGTATTATGGCCATGCCTGGGCATTGGGGCAGAAACGACATTTGGCTTTTCAGGCGCATCGAATTCAATCTCTTTTTCTTCAATGAGATCTTGTATTTTGTTCTTTAGAGCCTAACAATTATTAGTGTTATGGTCAAGATTTTCAGAGTGATATGTGTAACGGGCATTGGGATGATAATGAGGAGATGTTGTGTTGGGGTTTTTCGGAGCTTCTTTCAAGGTCACCAAATTAGATCTTAGTAGATGCGGTAACACTTGAGACGGGGTCATGTTAATTCTAGTGAACTGCCTGACTGGCCTTTCCATCCTTGGTTGATTATTTCTTTGATGATCAGGCGCAGGCTTAGGAATCATAACAGCCCCCACCATTGGTCGGAGTTCGGCCCTATGTTGGTTTCTTTGCGGATATACATCAACCACCTATTTCTTTCCGATGAAAGGCTTCCTTACAGCTACAGAAGAAGATGTATCTTTCTGAATCTTTCCACTCTTTATAATGGCTTCTACCCTTTCTCCCATCAATATTAGTTCAATAAAGCCTGCAAATGAACTTCCAATTAAATGATTGAAGAAGGGGCTATACAAAGTACCCAAGAACATGTCTACCAATTCCCTCTCAGATAGAGGGGGTTGAATTCTTCCAGCCAAGTCTCTCCATTTTTGCGCATGGTCCTTGAAACCTTTGTTGGAAACCATGGTCATACTCTGGAGTTGAGTACGGGTAGGCGCTAGATCAACATTGTATTGGTATTGTTTGTAGAAGGTTGCAGCAAGATCTTCCCAATTGTGAATGTTGGCTCTTTCTAGTTGGTAAAATCAGTCAAGTTGAGTTCCAGACAGACTGTCTTGGAAGGAGTGTACCCATAAGTCTTTATCAGCAGTATGGGCTGGATTTTCCTCACATATGACCGGAGATGCATTTTAGGGCATGAAACTCTGTCATATTTGGCAAACATAGGTGCTTTGAATTTCGGAGGAATGACAATCCTCGACACTAACCCCAATTCCTCAAATTCCAAGTCAGACATTTTTTGGATTTCCATCGCACTCAAACGCTCTTCGAGATGTTTATACTTATCATCAGTTGGAGGGTATTGTTCTTTAGAATAGTCTTCTTCTTCCTCTTCCTCTTCTGATTCTGACGGGACAACTGTTTCCTTGCCTTTCCCATCTTGGTTGTCTCTTTCATCGGATGTCGTTGCAAAGTCTAAGGTCCTTCTTGTCTTCCCATGAAATCTTCTTCCCATGTTTAGGACTCTGGTTACCTTCTTTGTTTTCTTTTTCTTCTCCTCAGCTAGCAAAGTCTTCAACTCTTCTTGTCCCTTGGCTAGGGTCAAGAGCAATTGTTGAAACTGTGTATTCTGAGCTTGGAGGTCCTTCACTGTTTGCACGAGATCCATCTTACTGAAATAAATAGTAGAGAGATGAGGAGACTTATTGCAAAAGACCTGCTCATGTTATGATGAATGGTATATGCATATGTAATGATTTCAAGGATTTTAAGATTCAAATTTGTTTTAGACAAAAAGGAAACACACATTATATTAATAAGTTAAAGCTTGAGTACATCAATGCCTCTTGGGCTTATAAGGAAATACAAAAGCTCTAAGATAAAAAGGTAGTGCGCATCTTCTTTGGTGCAATGTAGGCATTGAGAGTCTGCTCCTCATGAAGTAGCCTAGTGAGTTCCAAAACCTTCCTCTCGCTTGCATAGAATTGGGCTTCGAAAGTATCTCGCTCCCCCTTGAGTTGTATCCAATCTCTTTGTAGATCTTTAAGAGAGGTGGACATATCAGGATGTAGGATAGTGTATGGAACATCTCCCTCCATGATAGGCTCAATGATTACCGGGAGAATGGAGGGGTAAGGCATCATAAGACTCTGAGCACGAGTTCGTACCCATTTGAGGTAAGGCTCAAGAGGGATGGAATTTTTATGCCCCAAAGTCTTGCTATCCACCTTTTTTAACATCCTCCAAGCTCGGATAAATCTCTGGTGAAGACCTTGATCGTTGTTGTCGTAGTCAAATACCAAACCTTAAATCAGCATCTCGTGCGGACCATCCCTTCGGGCGTAACCAAATTGTCTTAAGGCTAAACATGGGTTGTAGGTGATACCTCCCCTAATTCCAAGTAAAAGGACATTAGGGAATTCTCCATAACAGTCGACAATGGTAACATTCTCTTTGGATCAGGAGCACCAATGAATGTCCGAATGTTTGAGCGTTATCAACCTTTGTGACCACCTTGAACCTTGCTCATTCTTTAATACGGATTGGGGAAGATGAGAAATAAACCACCTTGCCAAGAGAGGAGTGTAACACATAAGAACACCTCTTTTCCTCATTGTGCGAGTGTGAAAAGAGTGTAGGATATCTCCTAGCAATGTAGGCACCGGGTTGAGGGATATGAAGATTTTGACAGTGTTGATATCTATGAGTTGGTCAGGATTTAGAAACAAAACCATCCCATAGATGAGGAGAGCCACAATTTCCTCAAAGGCTTGCAATTCCAAGGAATTCCAACAGCTTTGGGCTCTCTCAAACAGGAACTTTGCTAGGAAACCTTTGACACCACTCCTTGTTTCCCAATGAGTTGTGATATCAGATGAGTGCAAGTGTAGAGCTTGAGCAATCTCTTCTGGCTTTGGGTCTCTTTCCGTACCGTTGAAAGGTAGTTGATTGAGAATGGGAATCCTCAAGAGTTGGGAGAATTCTTCCAAAGTAAGCACAAGTTGATAGTCGGGAAATGTGAAGCAATGTTGTAAAGGATCAAAGAACTGAAAGAGAACCTTCATCATATCCTCATCTGTGTTGGAGGTGACCAAGTTAAGTAGGCGACCATGTCTCTCGGTGAATGGAGAGTTTTCAGGAATTCTTGAAGCTAGCTCTTTAAGTTGTGGAGGGATTCTTACAAGGTTTACTTGAATAGTTTTCCTGCAAAGTGAATCCATATCCTACAAAACAAGAACAAAGATGAATCCAAAAATCCTTGAAACGGTTAGTGGATGTATATGATGTTCATGATGTTCATGATGTTCATGATGTTATGTACAAGTATGTATATACAAACAAAACAAACAATTCCTTAGGTTTAGGCTTGCATGGAGTTTTATGGGTAAGTACCCTCTTAAAGTTTAGTTAGCTCAAACTTGTCCTAGTAATAGTAACCAGGTTTTAAGGAGCTCAATATCACTGGTTTTCTCCCTTGGTCATTGTTTCAGCACAAGCCTCTTTAATGGCGACCGAAATATCCCAAGAAACCAAACCTCAATGAGTGTAGCATCGAGTATCTACCAACTTCGGACTGCACCAAAGTCGGTCATCTCACTACATCCTAAATGGCCAAGTTGGTCAAGTAAAGGTTCTAAAAGTTCATGATATTACTCAGCGGCCCCGTATTCTCTTTGATTAACTCAAAGGATACCGAAACCCACAAATATGCCGCACTAACGTAGCTATTGCTTAGACCATGTCGGTATACCATGCACAGTTTCCACAATGTATTGCTACTTACCTATAATGTATCCCAAATCCGGGTAGAGGATTCAAACCCAAACAAAGAACCATAATGTTAAGCATACAAGTTAAACGATGTAAGCAAATAAATGTGATCTAGCCCTAAGGTAACCCCACTTTTATAATTAATCCCCAGCAGAGTCGCCAGTTCTTTGATATGGTGGGAGAACTGACTTGAGGGTTTTGCGATTTATCGCAAATGTTGCGGTCAGCAAGAGTCGCCACCGATTTTTCTTTTATCCAAAAGGAAAGGTGAAAAATCACAGGAAAGACCTTTGAGATTGTTTCTTGAGTTCGGGGGTCGATTATGAAAAGGGAAGATATTAGAACCCTTTTCATCCATGGTTTTCCATAGGCTCTTACTTACTTGCTAAATCACTTGCTTTTGTTTGAAATTGAGCTTAGTGTGGTTTTTTGAAAATATTTTGTAAAGAGACCTTTGCTTAGGCAATATTTGTAATGATTCTCGTTCGTAAGAATGTATACAAAGATGTTGATCTTTTGAAAATGTTTTCAAGTTTTGTAAGATGTTTTGAAAATGTGTGTGTTTTGTTTTTGAAAATAGCAAGGATGTTTGTTTGAAATTGAGCAAGTAATTGGGAGCAATCTTCCTACTCAAATGTCTTTCTTGATCATTTTCTTTTCCATTGACATTATTGTCTTACCATTGATTTGGTAAGCAACCCTATCTTTTGATGTAAACGGGACGGGCGTGGGTCAACGTATAACCATGATTAGCAATGTTGCAAGGTATCTTAGCATTATTTTTTGAGGGACTAAGATCATTTGTAAGGCAACTTAGATAGCATCATCGAGGGACTATGATCTTGTATTTGTTTGTTTTTGCTAAGATAACTCACATGCGTAATATGGCCATTTTATAAGGCAACCAAGTGGATTTTACCCTAGGGGTGCTTGTGTGTGTGATCGGTGGGAATGAGAACTGACTGTTTTGGAATGTTGGTTCGCGTTTGCGTTTGTTTTTGCAAAATGTCGCGGTAAGAAAGAGTCGCCACCGTCTTTTATTTTATCCAACAAGGAAAGGACAATAGCACAGAAAAATTCCTTTTTGAGATATTTCTCGGGTTCAGGAGGTAGATTATAGAAAGGGAAGGTGTTAGCACCCTTTCTATTCGTGGTTATCCACGGGCTCTTAGGTACTTTCTCATTATGTTTTCAAAAGTTTGCTTTTCTTTGTGTTTGTGGGTTTGAAAAGAGTTTTTTCTTTGAAAGGGGTGTAAGTGCGAAAAGTTTTGTTTTATTTTTAAAAGGAGCAAGTACTTAAGAACATCTACCTACTCAAAAAGGAATTAACTTGTACAAATGTCCTTTAGACAACGCTAGCCCACTATTGATGAGTAGGTAGCATCGTCGTTGGAGTTTTCGGGTCAATTCGATTAAGGGACGTGTGGTCACTAAAGCAATGTTAGGACGCCTTAGCGGTAACCCTAATGTCTTAGATCATTTTATCCGAGGCAACCGTTTCGAGGCAACTTATGATCTTTGGACAAGAGGGCGACCTCTAAAACTTCCTATACTCAATGACCATGTTCGAGGCAACCAAGTGAGGTGTACCCTAAGAGTGGCATGTGCGAGTGTATTGTTTTTCAGTTATATTATCTTTGTACATGTTAATGGTGAGCTACTGTTGATTTTAAATTAAAGATTAATCTTGTCATGCATTGCCTATTTATCAAACATCTAACAGTTAATGGTTGCGGAAATTAAATTGTGGAAAATAAATCTAAGCTATTACAAGGCGTCGGGTATTTACATCGCCAAAAACAAACCCTTAAAAATTAAATTGCGAAAAGTAAATAAAAGCGATAAATAAATAAATAAAGATCCTAAGTTAAAACTATTACATTCCCGAAGCAGTTACAATATTGAAAAATGGATCAAAAATAAATCGCGCGCGAGAAATTTAAATCGGAGTGTCTTAGGGTTTTGACCCTTTAAAATGAATAAAGCATATGTTGTTATTTTTTAAATTAAAAATTAGTCTAAATTAATAATTGAATTAATTAATTAAATGAAAATATTTTTTTTGTTTTTTTTATTATTTAAAGAAATAAAATAAGAATGGTTAAAAGATATTAAAACCCTAATTCTATGTTAATTTTAATTTAATGCAAAAGATATTAAAATTGTACCTAATTAAACTAAATAAATTAATTAAAATTTATTTACAAAAATAATGAAATAGAAAATATTATTTTATTTTTGGTTTTCTGATTTTTTTATAAAAAAAAGTTCATTGGTTAATTAATTAATTAAGATAATAATAATAATAAAATAAATAAATAAGAAAAGGAAATAAATGTAAAGAAATACTCAGGGGGTGCGGGCCTGAATTTAAGTGTGAATCAGCAATTTTTGAGGCCCATCAACATTCAGCCTGTTTGACTTTTCAGATTGCCTATGCGCTTGTTGACCTGGGACCATGGTGGTCCTCCATCCTGGGCCACTGGATCTAAATCTGGAACCACCTGGCACATTGATACCTGAGGCATATGGTGCTCCAAACTCTAGGCGTTTGCACATGAATACCTGAAATAAAATTGCATAAAGTTTTGGGGGACCTGTGATTCGAACCCAGGTCCCAAGGGGTTTTGCCACGCATCTCTTGCCAACTCTACTGGTTTTCACATCTGTTATTAGAATAGGCAATAAATAATATATTCAAAACAACGCACTAAGTCTAAAAAATTAAAAAAAAATGTGGCGCGAGATTTGAATGACCCAGTAAGGAGAAGACGCGTGGTCGTCTTCTTCACGAAGTCCCTGGTTATTTACCTGCGGATTTTTATCCGCAGGAAGATTCGTAGCTTGTCTCAAGAACTCGTTCTAGGCCATAAAAATCCCATCCAAGCGCATGGACATGATCGCCCCTTCCTCCTGAGTTCAACCATGGCCAAGATTCATCCTAATTGTCCCTGCAAAACGAAACCCCAAATGGAAAACTCCAAAACCCTAGGTTCGGGTAGGGAGGTACATGCTACAAAAAAACAATTGAATGATGCAGAACGACTGGAAATTTAAGGGCAAGCATGATTATACAAAAATATTGGCAAGAGGATGCAAGGAAATGGTTTCACGAAGTCATGTTCAGAGCAAGGTTCATGGAGGCTTACAGTGAGTTTTAGGCAATGAAAAGGCGTGGTTTTGATTGCTACAGCTTCACGGGATATCAGGCAAGAGAGTAGTGTTGAGCTTTTTGACTGAATCGTGCTCCAAGATGGATTTCAGAATTCAAGTTTCCAAGCTTTTTTCCCAAAGTTGTGTGGCCGTTTCTGCAGCTACTTGTGCGTGTCCTAGGTCTTCCTCACTTGTGTGCATATAATGGAATGTGTTTAGGTCAAAATTTGGGCCATAATCCTTATGCATTGAAGATAGAAGATTTGTTTGATCACCATTGATAAGCTTTCCATATTTGCATCAAATCTGAGATTTTGTGCTTGTTTTGACTTGGCACGAATTTGACTGAGTGTTATATGAGATTTGCAAGCTGTAATGACCACAAGAATCTCTTTACATCAATTTTTAGATTTTATTTGATTTAATATTGATTAAAAATGAATTAAATCAATAAAAATAAAATAAAATAGAAAAATAAATGAATGGCCATGAAATTAAAGATGGAACACGTGTGTGGCATGACAATACTATATCAAGTGGAAAAAAGTGGGCCCTTTTGTCAAAAATTGGAGTTCTGAGGATAGTTGACTTTTGGCAAATTTGGAAAAATGCCCAACTTCAACAATGCATAACTTCTTCAATTTTTAACTTTTGGAGGTGTCCTTGGACTTTTTAGAAACCTTGAGATGTCCTCTAACCAACCCTTTTGGTCTCATCTAATTTTGATGTTCCATACTCAAGTTATAAGCTTTGGAAAAAAGGTGTTTTTGTTGACTTTCAAAAATGACCTATAATGTCCAAATTTGTAACTTTTTGTGAGATCATTTCTTGATCTTGGGGTGTGAATATGTATTATAGTAAATTTCATCCTATTCAAAATGAGTTTTGGATGGGTCATTTCTCATAAAGTATGAGAAAGTTATGCTTGGTCAAAGTTGAGTTGACTTTTCCTGCAAAACCCTAATTTAGCAACTTTTGAATCTTGATGAATCTTGAGCAATCCTTGATGAATCATGATCAACCCTTTATCAAATGATGAATTATACTTCAAAATGAGAATGTTGACAAAAAATCTTGAGGTTTGACTGTATTTGGGACACAATTGACTTTTTCCCTAGCACAATCGATTTTTGGGCCTCTTGAGCAATTGACTGACCAAACTTCCTCTGCAAGGCTTGAAATTTGAAATGGATGAACTTAAGAACATATTAAGACATTGGGAAGAACTTGAGGCCATTTGGATGTAAGGACTTTTATGCAACACAAAACCCTAATTTTGACTTGACTGCTTTAGGAGGTGATTTGACTGTCCATACCTTAAGCCAACTTGAGTAACTTGAAGCTTCTTCTTGACAAGTCTTGAGGAATATGGGAGGGCAAATTTTAGGGTACAACAGTTTCCCCTGTTCAATTTTCTTAAACCTGAGGATGTAGATTGTCTCTCGAGCCTTTCGTGATCCGAAGGTGGAAGATAATTGAACACTAGAGTGCCCAAAAATTTGCACTCGCATGGTGTAGTGTCATCATTGTGATGTTGGGAATGGGCTTACATATGCCATTTGGAGACTGCTGGTAGGAGGATGGGCTTATAGATGCCATCTGCGGGAGTGTCGATCGCATAAGAGATTCCTTAGCGAGAACTTGCATACCCGTTGTTGTAAAAGATTCCGCTGGGGAAGTCTAACCTTTGTTGAGATTTAGGAACCTGCCTGTACTTCAACTGAGAGAATGCCTCGGCTGAGTCTTAGGAACCTGTCCATAATCCAATTGGGGGGAAATATCTTCATCAAGATCTAGGAATTGTCTCGTGCTCAATGGAGTATACCGTTGAGGTTATAGAACTTGTCCATACTATGACGGAGGAAAACATCAAGATCTAGGAACTGACTCGTGCTCAATGGAGTATACCGTCGAGGTTATAGTACTCGTCCACACTATGACGTAAGGAAACATCTTCATTAAGATCTAGGAACCGTCTCGTGCTCAATCGAGTATACCGTTGAGGTTATAGAACTCGTCTACACTATGACGGAGGAAAACATCAAGATCTAGGAACTGACTCGTGCTCAATGGAGTATACCGTTGAGGTTATAGTACTCGTCCACACTATGACGTAGGGAAACATCTTCATCAAGATTTAGGAACTGTCTCGTGCTCAATGGAGTATACCGTTGAGGTTATAGAACTCGTCCACACTATGACGGAGGAAAACATCAAGATCTAGGAACTAACTCGTGCTCAATGGAGTATACCGTTGAGGTTATAGTACTCGTCCATACTATGACGCAGGGAAACATCTTCATCAAGATATAGGAATTGTCTCGTGCTCAATGGAGTATACCGCTGAGGTTATAGAACTTGTCCACACTATGACGGAGGAAAACATCAAGATCTAGGAACTGACTCGTGCTCAATAGAGTATACCGTTGAGGTTATAGTACTTTTCCACACTATGACGTAGGGAAACATCTTCATCAAGGTCTAGGAACTATCTCGTGCTCAATGGAGTATACCGTTGAGGTTATAGAAATCGTCCACACTATGACGGATGAAAACATCAAGATCTAGGAACTGACTCGTGCTCAATGGAGTATACCGTTGAGGTTATAGTACTCGTCCACACTATGACGTAGGGAAACATCTTCATCAAGATCTAGGAACTGTCTCGTGCACAATGGAGTATACCGTTGAGGTTATAGAACTCGTCCACACTATGACGGAGGAAAACATCAAGATCTAGGAACTGACTCGTGCTCAATGGAGTATACCATTGAGGTTATAGTACTCGTCCACACTATGACATAGGGAAACATCTTCATCAAGATCTAGGAACTGTCTCGTGCTCAATGGAGTATACCGTTGATGTTATAGAACTCGTCCATACTATGATGGAGGAAAACATCAAGATCTAGGAACTGACTCGTGCTCCACAGAGTATACCGTTGAGGTTATAGTACTCGTCCATACTATGACATAGGGAAACATCTTCATCAAGATCTAGGAACTGTCTCGTGCTCAATGGAGTATACCGTTGAGGTTATAGAACTCGTCCACACTATGACGGAGGAAAACATCAAGATCTAGGAACTGACTCGTGCTCAATGGAGTATACCGTTGAGGTTATAGTACTTGTCCACACTATGACGTAGGGAAACTGTCGAGATTAAGAACCTTATCTGAAATTCAACCGAGGATAATTCAATCGAGATTTAAGAACTGGTCAGGTCTTTTACTAAGTTGGGGACTTAACTGCATCTTTCTTGAAAGGTAAAAGGTCAGTCACATGCAATGCATGAAATGGATCAAGCAATGATGTTCCCAACATAAATGAGATTGCATGGTGTGATACGGTGGGAGAACTGACTAGTGTTTTGCGTTTGTTTTCGCACTTGTGCGGTTGAGCAAGAGTCGCCACCGACTTTTTATTTTATCCTAAAGGAAAGGTTAAAAAAGCACAGCAAAAACCTTTTGAGATATTTCGTGGGTTCGGGGGGTAGATTATGAAAAGGGAAGGTATTAGCATCCTTTTCATCCATGGTTATCCATGGGCTCTTAGTTACTTGGTTTTTTAGATCACTTGCCTTGATTTTTGATTGCTTGAAAAATGGTGTATGTGTGAGTGTTGTTGAAAATGTTTTAGAAGAAGATGCCTTGTCTTAGGCTAACCT
This sequence comes from Vicia faba, assembly GCA_948472305.1. Lineage (NCBI taxonomy): Eukaryota > Viridiplantae > Streptophyta > Magnoliopsida > Fabales > Fabaceae > Vicia > Vicia faba. Next base: position 1,195,767,838 of record OX451739.1, read on the forward strand.
TGTAACAATTCTTTACTCGAATATTTTACAAAGGCGTGTATCTTTTCGAAAAAATGTTTCAAAATGTTTTGAGAGTTTGTTTGAAAGTGTTGTGGATTGTGGTTTTTTGAAAAGAAGGCAAGTGTTTTTGCAAGTCGATCTCAAGTAACTAAGAGTTTTGTCTACCCTATTGTACTCAAAGGTTTTTGTTATGTTTTAACCCCTTTTAACAATTTTGTTCCACCATTGGATTTGGTGGACAATCTTGCGTTTAGGAAGTTTATTCGGGACGGGCGCGGGTCGTCGTATGGACCATGAATGCAATGGTGCCAAGTGTCTTTGGCAATTTGCTTTGAAGGGACTATGATCATTCCGTTTAGGCAACATTTTGAGGGACTTATGATCATTTTGATTTGGTTTTGCCAAAGATACTCGACGTGCAAGCATGGCCCATTTTGGAAGGCAACATGTGGGATTACCCTAGAGGGTGCAAGTGTGATTGTGTGTTGATTTCATGTATTTGTCTTGTATTAGGTTATCTAGCGTTTGATTTTATGTACATGCAAACCCTAGGTCTAACCATGGTATAATTGGAAAACTGTAAATTGCGGAAATGTAAAATCTACGCTATTACAAGATTAGTATCTGGGAGTGGGGGTACAAATTTATGAATGGGGATGAGACTTAGGATCATAGGGTCCAATAAATTAACCAAATCGAACCAATCAAGTGTAAATGTAATGAATGTCAACATAAGCAAATGTATAATGTATCAGAATGCCAGTATATTGTGTAGGTGTACGTGCGTATATGTATGTAATTATTTACATGTGCGATAATGTGAAATTAATGTATATTAGGGTATTTATTTAACCTAAAGAATAATTAAGCGTTTATTTAATTACTGATCTTGTATTTCTTTTATTATGCACAAAAGAAAATGTTTTAGTTGTATGTTCAAGTTTTAATTAAAAAATGTATCATTGCTTATTATATACAAAAATGTTTTAACTAAGTGTTTAAGAGTTTAATATTAAAAAATGTATTTTATCTATTATGCACAAAGATATATCTTAATTAAATAAAAAAAGAGTACTTTCAATTTTAATCATATGATAAAAAAAATGTATCTTAATTATTTATGTGTTTAATATTTTAATATATATTAAAAAAAAGTTTTAAATTAATTGGATTAAGTGTATAGCAAAGAAATTTTAAATTAGATATTTTAAATAAAATGTGTTTTTATGTATTATTATTAATATGATTTTGTAAAGAATAAATTAGAAAAAAATGTATTTATGTACGAAGAAAATTAAAATAAGAATCTAATGATCTAATTGACTTTAAGGTTTGTGTAAAGAAAATTTTATATAAGAGGAATTAAAGTAGCTTTTAGTTAGTAAAAACAAATAATTAAGTTAGTCTAAAATTGTAAAAAAAGGATTAAGAAAGGATTTAAGAGTTAAAAGGGTTGAAGATGGTTGTAAGGCCCATTTGCAGATTGATCAGGAAACAAAACAAAGAATAATGATAAACGCGTTTGGGCTTGGCATTCAGATGGGTTAGGCCCACGTTTGGGAGTCAGTAACATTTTAGGGTTTCATTTGGAGTTTTCATTTGGAGACAAAGGCTTTAGGGTTTGCAGCGGCGTGCCGTTCGTACTTTTCTTCTTCGTCTTCTCCGTTTGCTCTTGAATCTAACTCCTCTGTCTAGCCACCAGTACTACCTCTTTCTCCCCCCCACGTTAGCTCAGGCAGTGGTGAAGCAAGGTAACAGCATGTTTCGAACTTATTACACATTTTAGATTTTTTGTATGTTAAAATTCTTTGATTTGTTGAATCCGATTCTGTGTTCTATTGACTAATGCATTGGGTTTGTCTTACGTGAGGTACGAAAGGAAAGGAGAAAACGAAAATTACCTTGTCGGAGGGGAGGAAGAAAAAGGAAGTGCTCAGGAGGCTCAGCGATGGAGGAGGACGCGATTGTGAAGCTAGCTCGGACGACACTTGGTACTTTTGTATCTTTTCTCCTTTGCTTATGGTTTCGTGATGATTTGAACTGAAAACCTAATTTGGACATTCATCTCTTTCTTCTTCTCTTTCGTCTTTACTGTCTGCTTGTTGCCTTGAGTATTCGTATGCTTGCCTTTGTGTTGCTCTTGAATGTTGGACCCTATGTATGCTTGTTCTGAGCTTGTCAATGTTGATATGGCTTGTCCCTGTACGCTTCTGGATATGCTATTGTTGAATCATTTGTTTTGACTAGCTTTCTTCTTCTTCCTTTTTGCTTTGCTACTGTATGCTTTTTAATGGCCAGTGATGAACATATCTGAGGCCTTTTTGATGGGTGGCCTTGAATGCTTGAGTATTTGGTTAGGCTTGAAGCTGGACAGGTCTTAATGGCTTTGACAGTGGTTTAAGGCATTTGGTAGGTTAATGCTGGCTTATGGTTATAGCTGGTAATGAGTTTTTAGGTCATTTGCAGGTTTTGTATCTTTTAGGCCTTTGGTAAAGTTTGAACTGGACAGGTTTGGCTGGAGGTGTTTGTGATATACTTGGCTTTGAATGGTTAAGGTTTTAGGCCATGTATTGCTTGAGTTTGATTGCCGGTTTATGTTTCAGCTTGGCTTTGACAGGTTATGGTTATCACAGGTTTTAAGGTTTGGCTTGACATGTTTACTGGTTAGGCTTCAGGTTTTTGTAACTTTTTTGCTTTGGTAAGGCTGGAACAGGTTTTAATGGTTTATTGTTTGGAGGTTATGCAGTGGGTTTTGGACTGGTTTCAGGTTTGGAGTTGTGTGTTTGTATTTTTTGTGATATTGGTATATTGGCTCAATCAGGTTTTCTAGAGCTCAGTATCTCTTCTTTTTTGTTGTTGTTGCAATTTTATATTTGTTTCTTTTTTGTCTTTCAGCCTCTTGGTCTTTTGGCGCCTAAGACTTGTTCAAACTTTGGCATCTCTTCTTGAACCAAGTTACTGGGCAGACTTGCAAAGTTTTTTTGGCACTTTTCTGTTTTAGTGATTGACTCTGCTGTGTACTTCTGCCTAATTTGAGTAACACTGAAATAATGCCTTTTTTAGCCTTTGCCTTACTGTCCTATTGCAGTTTTATTTTCTGTATTTCCCTTATGCCTAAAGCCAAACAGTAAGCCCACACTTCCCCTCTTTTCTCTCTCTCTCTCTCTCTTCTAGTACAGTTAAATATTTAACATGTTTTGTGCTGTACCCAATTCTGAAAGGGCTAACCTGATGGGAAATGATGAAAAGATAGTCTCTTGTTTGCTTGCATAACTTTCCTCTGCATATTTTATCCAGCTTTTGTACTTTTCTCCTTTTAATATCTTTGCCCAAATCCTCTTTTCTTGGACAGCTTGGGTGGACTTTTTGGTATAAAGTAGGAAATTGGATTTTTTCTTCAGTTTGGTTGAACTTGAACTATGCAGTTTGTCATTTTGAATTTATGCACTTTGACATTTTGCATTCATGATTAAATGAATAAAATTCTTCCCTCTTTGTGAACCGGGAGAAATCCCGTGATTTGCAGGGAGGGTTAACTGATCCCAATCAGTGGCCCTTAATGATGAATTTATTTTATCTGTCTTTTCGATTTAACTGCTTTTTGACTTTTCTCTTTTCTTTTGCAGGTGAAAAAATTGGATGGAGAGGAATAAAGTGAAGCATGAAGAATTAGAAATAAATAGGATAGTTTTATTTTTATTTAATATTTGAATTAATGTAAACCATTGTTTGTAATTAAATTACAACAATAATTGTACAAATAATTCAAATATCAATAAAAGTCTTTATTATCCAACCAATTCTATTTCCTATTTTTTTTATTGTTTATTTATTTATTTAAAACTCTTTGAATTAAAATGATTGAAAAAATAAATTTCAATCACTTAATTTAGAATAATAAATAATTTAAATAAACAATACTTTAGCACATTGATCAATTAAACCTGGCTTTTCCAATATTCACAGTAAAGTAACAGTTAACCAAAATAAACCAAACAGGCGCATTCCCTCTTCACTGATTTTCAACAAACACTGTAAATCCAAACTGCGTACTTCTTTTGACTTTCTGAGAATATACCCATAAAACCCTTAATTCCTGATTAAATGCCAAATAACGTTCGCCTGACCAAAATTGAGCCAAAATCAACCAAAAACCTAAGGCCAACTGTGTGAGAAATCCAGAGCCCTGAAAAATCAGTGAAACCCTAATTTTAGTTTGACTGATGAGACAAGTCCGTTTATCCGATTCTTGAACCAGTTTGAAAAGTCAGGAAATGCCTGAAGCTGTGATTTCTGGTGGTAAGATGCGAGGGAAAATTTTGGGGTACAACAGTTGCCCCTGTTCAATCTTCTTGGACCTGAAGAGTTAGATTGGCAAGTTTGCCTTTCGCGACTTGAAGGTAAAAGAAGATTGGACACTAAAGTGCCCAGAAAATTTGCACTCGGCGATATGATGGTAGGGGTGAATGGGCTTAGAGATGACATTTGGTGATGGGCTTAAAGATGCCATCTGGAATGAGTGTCAGGAAGGCGTCCATGCTTTGGACCATCTTCGAACTGGGGGTCTGAATAAGCAATAGATTGACGTCCGTTGTTGGGAGGAATCCGTGAGCTGTTTTCAAAAGTCTTGAGAAGAATCTGAACAAGCGATAGGTTAACATCCGTTACTTGGAGAACCCGTGAACTGTTTTCAGAAGTCTTGAAGTTGAATAAGCAATAGAGCGGCATCCGTTGTTGGGAAGCGTCCGTAAACTGTTTTCAAAGGTTGCATCTGAACAAGTTGGTAGATTAACATCCGTTGTTGGGAAGAATCCATAAACTATTTTCAGAAGTCTTGAGAAGAATCTGAACAAGCGGTAGGTTAACATCCGTTACTTGGAGAACCTGTAAACTATTTTCAGAAGTCTTGAAGTTGAATAAGCAATAGAGCGGCATCCGTTGTTGGGAAGCGTCCGTAAACTGTTTTCAAAGGTTGCATCTGAACAAGTTGGTAGATTAACATCCGTTGTTGGGAAGAATCCATAAACTGTTTTCAGAAGTCTTGAGAAGAATCTGAACAAGCGATAGGTCAACATCCGTTACTTGGAGAACCTGTAAACTGTTTTCAGATGTCTTGAGAAATAACGATTTTAGTCTGTCGACTGATCTTACCTGAAAAGGTAGAGAGTTAGTTACATGCAATGCCATGATGCATGATACAATATGTGTTATATGGTATGAATGTGAATGGGTGCGCATGTAAGCTAGAGTGCTGTCTTGCAAAGAATATATGAATCCGGGATGGCTGAAGATAAAAATATTTTGACTGCTGCTGGGAAGGATAATTCCTGGTTGTTGCTGGAGAATAAAGAGCTTGGGTTGCATACCAATCTTCTGGGGAAGTCTTGACGACTTCTACTGGGGATACCAATCTAGTAGACTCGTGCTGGGGAGGTGGGATTGAGACTCTTCGGCTTGGAGGGAAGTATCTCTGACGACTTCACTGGGGGAACTCAAGATTTTCCTACCTACAACTCTGGGGAAAAGGTTCATTAGTCTGGTTCCGTTGGGGATACTGAAACTTAGACCCTGAGGGGGATCGAATTCCGGAGGATTCTCTGGACGGGGATAGTATTGGTAAGTTATGCTGGGGAACTTCTGATGAACTCCGCTGGGGATGGGAAGAATTTTGGCGAGTGCGATCTTCCGTGGCAATAAGCTGAGGATAACCCAGTTATAAGCCCTTGTGAGAAATAACTTTGAGTAAAACTCGGGAGAGACGTCCGTACTCTGCAGGGGATAAGCTTCCAAAATCTACTGGGGATAAGCTTCAAGACTTGCTGGGGATATGGATTCCAAATCTCCTGGGGATTTCCTTTGAAAGGGTATCGAGATATCCAATTGTACCTTCGACCTATCAGTAATCCTCTTTCCTGACTTATAAGGAAATGATTATGTTTCAAATGCATATGCCTATTTAATAAAACATTGGACGTTTCTCAAAATAAAACAATTAGTGCAAGAGAAAAAGAAAAAGGGAATGACACAAATTTCTGGGAAGAGTATTTGTATTAACTTTCTCTGCGTATATTTGTACAAAAGAGACAATCATCCTAGTAAGAGGATTTTGTCGTAAACATTGAAAGATTTATACAAAATAAAGGATGGCTATGTGAAATAATTCCATGGGATTCCATTCTGCTATAGCTTTCCCAACTCTGAACATCTGTCCATTCAATGCTTCGTTTGCCGGTGACTGGATTGGTCAGAAGCCTGGAGCTGGTTGATGAAGAGATTATCTTTGAAGTGATCCGACGAGACATAGTCATACGCTTTAATTCCCTAACTTTTTCCTGAATCGCCCTTTAGGGTTTTCGATCCACCGGGAAACCCCTTTTTGCCCAAGCCGCCCTTTCGGGTTTTCAACTTGCCGGGTGTACAGATTTTTTTGTTTTTATCCCTAATTTTTGCCTGAACCGCCCTTTCGGGTTTTCGATCCACCGGGATGCCCATTTTTGCCCAAGCCGCCCTTTCGGGTTTTCGACTTGTCGGGTTATTTTATGCGTAGTATCTTTTGACTATGTCTGCGTTCGCAGGGTGCGGCAAGTCGTCGCCGTCCATGGTGGTCAGAATCATTGCACCACCAGAAAATATGCTCTTGATTACAAATGGTCCTTCATATGTAGGAGTCCATTTTCCCCTGGAATCACTTTGCGGTAAGATAATCCGCTTGATCACAAGATCTCCGACTTGATACACTTGACGTCTGACTTTCTTATTGAAGGCCTTGATCATCCGTTTTTGATACGTCTGACCATGGCATATAGCAGCGAGTCTTTTTCGTCGATCAAATTGAGTTGATCAAGTCGGGTCTGCATCCAATCATCTTCATTCAAACCTGCATCCTTCATAATCCTTAGAGAAGGAATCTGGACTTCCATAGGCAAAACAGCTTCCATGCCATAAACCAAAGAGAATGGGGTTGCCCCTGTTGAAGTGCGTACTGTAGTACGGTATCCATGCAGAGCAAACGGTAACATCTCATGCCAGTCTTTGTAAGTGACTGTCATTTTCTGAATGATCTTCTTAATGTTTTTGTTCGCAGCTTCAACGGCACCGTTCATCTTCGGCCGATAGGGAGATGAATTGTGATGATAAATCTTGAACTGTTCGCACAACGCGGTGATCATTGTGTTATTCATATTTGTACCATTGTCTGTGATGATCCTGTCTGGGACACCATACCGACATATGAGATTTTGCTTGATAAAGCGGGCAACCACATTTTTAGTGACAGAGGCGAAGGAAGCTGCTTCGACCCATTTAGTGAAGTAATCAATGGCGACGAGGATGAAGCGATGTCCGTTGGAAGCCGTGGGCTTGATCTCTCCAATCATATCAATGCCCCACATTGCAAAGGGCCACGGAGCAGTCAGGACGTTGAGGGGAACCGGAGGAATATGAACTTTGTCAGCATAGACTTGACACTTGTGGCAAGTACGGGAATGTTGATGGCAGTCAGCCTCCATAGTAGACCAGTAATAGCCTGCCCTTAGGATCTTCTTAGCCATTGTATGCCCGCTCGAGTGAGTGCCAAATGTGTCGCTGTGTATATCAGTCATGATCAACTCTGCTTCAGCTTTATCTACGCATCGGAGTAATACACAATCATGGCTTCGTTTGTAAAGGATACCGTTGCTCAGGAAGAACTTAGCAGCAAACTTCCTTAAGAACTTCTTGTCATTCACGGAAGCTCCTTCAGGATAATCTCGGGTCTCGAGATACCTTTTGATTTCATGGAACCAAGGTTGTTCCACTACTTCTTCGGTATTAATCTCGTGACAGTGTGCGGGTTCATCCATTCGCTCGATGGTGATTTGGGGAGCCTCGTTATCCCAGTTGAGTTTAAACATGGAGGACATTGTGGCTAGAGCATCTGCTAGCTGGTTCTCTTCTCGTGGGAAATGCTCGAAGGTAATTTGCTCGAAATGCGGCAACAATGTCAGGACATGTTCTTTGTATGGGATAAGATTAGGATGTTTAGTATCCCACTCTCCTTTGATTTGACTGATGACCAAAGTCGAGTCCCCGAATACGACCAAAGATTTGATCCCCAAGTCTATAGCAGCCTTGAGACCAAAGATGCAGGCTTCATACTCAGCCATGTTGTTTGTGCAGCTGAAGCAAAGTCGGGCCGTGAAAGGTGTGTGACAACCTTCCGGAGAAATGAGTACTGCGCCAATACCGTTTCCAAGCGCATTTGAAGCACCATCAAAGTACAGGGTCCATCGGGATCCCTTTTCGGGTCCGTCATACGGTCCTTTACTTTCAATGCTGTCCAAATTCATGATGTCCTCGTCTGGGAAGTCAAACCTCATGGGTTGGTAATCTTCGATAGCTTGATGAGCCAGATGGTCAGCTAGTACACTCCCTTTTATGGCCTTTTGGGTGGTGTACTGGATGTCGTACTCAGTTAAGATCATTTGCCATCTAGCTATCCTTCCAGATAAAGCGGGCTTCTCGAAGATATACTTGATAGGGTCCATTTTGGATATCAACAAGGTAGTATGAGTCAGCATGTACTGTCTTAGTCGGCGAGCAGCCCATACCAAAGCGCAGCAAGTTTTCTCGAGCAGTGAGTAGCGAGTCTCACAGTCGGTAAACTTTTTGCTAAGGTAATAAATAGCATGCTCTTTTCGACCAGACTCGTCATGCTGGCCTAATACACACCCCATTGAGTTATCCAAGACGGTCAAATACATGATCAATGGTCTTCCTTCGACGGGTGGCATCAGAATAGGAGGTTCTAGCAAATACTCCTTGATTCTATCAAAAGCAGCTTGGCAATCGTCGTTCCATTCCACTACCTGATCTTTTTTCAAGAGTTTGAAAATTGGCTCACAGGTAGAAGTCAGATGTGAGATGAATCTGGCAATGTAGTTTATGCGTCCCAAGAATCCTCTAACCTCCTTTTCAGTACATGGGGCAGGCATCTCTTGTATTGCTTTTACTTTTGCCGGATCGACTTCAATGCCTTTGTTGCTTACAATGAATCCCAGGAGTTTACCATACCTAACTCCAAAAGTGCATTTACTTGGATTCAGCCTGAGCTTGTATTCTTTTAACCTGGCAAACAGCTTCTCTAGATGTTCAAGGTGCTCTTCCTCTGTTTGTGACCGAGTTATCATATCGTCTACGTAAACTTCAATCTCATGATGTATCATATCATGAAATAAGGCTACCATGGCGCGTTGATAAGTTGCCCCTGCGTTCTTCAGCCCGAACGGCATCACCTTGTAACAGAAAGTGCCCCATTGTGTGACAAAAGTTGTTTTCTCCATATCCTCGGGAGCCATTTTGATTTGATTGTAGCCCGAGAATCCATCCATGAAGGAAAACACTTTATGCTGAGCTGTATTGTCGATCAAGATGTCAATATGAGGTAGCGGGAAATCATCTTTAGGGCTGGCCCTATTCAAATCCCGGTAGTCCACGCACATCCTGACCTTGCCATCTTTCTTTGGTACTGGCACAATGTTAGCGACCCATTGAGGATAGGACGTAACAGCCAGGAAACCAGCATCGAATTGTTTCATTACTTCTGCTTTGATCTTTTCGGACATGTCAGGCCTCATTCGGCAAACTTTTTGCTTGATTGGTGGACAGTCTTCTCTTGTGGGGAGACGGTGAACCACGATGTCTGTGTCTAGACCCAGCATGTCTTCATAGGACCAAGCGAAGATTTCAACATACTCATTCAACAACTGTACCAACCGCTCCTTGACTTTTGGTTCCAGATTGGCACCCACTTGCACCTCCTTCCGGTCCTCCTCAGTTCCCAAGTTAACAGTTTCCAATGGCTCTTCATGTGGTAAGATGGCCCTTTCCTCTTGTTGCAGAAGTCTGGCTAGTTCCCCGGGTACTTCACAACCTTCGTCATCTTCATACTCGGCTAGATTGACCAGATCTTCAGAGTTATTGAAAGATACAGCAGAATAGTCACCCATGGAATCCGGAGTGGATGAGTACCTGCATTGGTGAGTGTGGGTGTGTGTAAGGGATAGCCATCCTTAAACAAAAAATGCAAAAGGAAGGAAAATGAACATAAGCAGTTTATCAAATGAAAAACGTCCAATGAATCATTAAACATGGCATATGAATATGAAAAATAATCAAAACCCTTACAAGTGGACCTACATGCCCCGGGCAAGGCAGGAGGTGAAAAGATAGTGTGCGGATTGTTTGAAAGTAAAATATTACAGACCAAATAGGAAATGTTTAACAGGTAAATTACTGGTGAATAAAAGTGATGGGAACAAAGTCCTTAGCCTCCCAATTGCTCAATCCTCCTCTGACTATTGGATAAATCCACTCTTCAATGTTGCTTTCCTTGTCTTCATCTTCCAAGACGTTGATTCCGTAGGGAGAAATTTTGACTGGCGCCCTTTCAATCTTCGACCGGCGCATAGCTTTCTGGCCAGTGGCTGTGAACCCTAATCCAAACTTGTCAGTCTTGTGCGGAAAGTCGGGTAACTGCCCCCATGCTGAATTCTTCCCTTCTTTTATTGCGGCCCTTGCATCCTCCAGAGATGCCATCCTGGCCATCTGTCTCGGTGCCTCAGCTGCCAACTTTTCTACTGCTACTTCAGGAAGAACTTCTTCGAAATGTTGAAACGGTGTCTCAATGAACTCTCCTTCAACTTCCACATACCGGAAAGAATTTAAGTGGCTAATCATATACTCTTCTTCGCCATGGACAGTGATGATCTTTCCCTTAACAGGGTACTTCAGCATCTGATGCAAGGAGGAGGTGACTGCCCCAGCATGGTGTATCCAAGGTCTACCCAGCAGGCAGGAGTATGATGGACGGATGTCCATTACATAGAAAGTGGATTTGAACACCTCAGTACCTATCTTGATGGGAATTTCAACCTCTCCATGGACCATTCTCTTCGACCCATCGAAAGCTCTGACGACAATATCACTCGGCTTCAATTCAAACCCTTCGCAATCTAGCCGGTCCAAGGCCTTCTTAGGCAAAACATTCAGCGATGAACCGGTATCAACCAAAACATGTGCAAGGGTGGTTCCGCGACACTCGATTGAAATATGCAAAGCATCATTAGGGTTTCGGCCTTTAGGGGTTAGGTCGGCGTCAGAAAAACCTAATCCACTGTCCGCAGTCAGGCTAGCCACGCAATGTTGAAATTGATTCGCAGAGGTTTCCTGGGGCACATGAGCTGCCTTCAGAAACTTAATCAAAGCTTTAGCGTGCGCTTCTGAGCAAAGCAATAGTGCCAGCATGGAGATCTTGGAGGGGGTTTGCCCCAACTGTTCCACCACATCGTAATTACTTCTCTTGATTATCCTCAAAATCTCGTCCATTTCTTTCTTGGAGGTTTCCGGGATCACCAAGGATTGAGCCCTCGTCCTGACGGGCTCATATTGTATTCCCTTTCCTTTATCAGCAATGGTAGGAGAGACAACACTAGGAGCAACAACTTCTTCAATCAAAGGAGTTCTAGCAGAGAGTTTTATTGGTGCAGGGATGACTTCTTTAGCTGATGAGGGTCCAAAGACTACTCTTGGAGGGGCAATCTCTGGAGAAAATATTCTCTCGCTCCTGGTGATTTTGCTGGTGCCTGCAATGTTACTAATGCTGGCTTCTTCATCATCCGAACTTTCTTCAATTACTTCGATTTGCTTGATACCATGGTAGTAGATGTCACCACCATAGTTCCAAGGTATCGACTTCTCAGAAACATAGGGAACAGGCCCTGGCATTGTTATCTTTAAAGGAACAGATTTTGCAGCTGGTGTAATCTTAACTGGCTTTTTGACGGCCTTGGAAAGATTGGCGTGAATGGTTATGATTGAGACATTTTCATCATGAACTGGAGCAGCAGAAACTTTTTCGAACAAAATTTGTCGGCTATCCATAAGGCCTTGGATGCCTTTCTTTAATAGCGGACAATCAAACGGCAGAGAGTGGCAACAGTAGCAGTCTTCTTTACATCCCGGGAAGATCCCGGCCCTTAACAACTTCAACTTAATGGTTAGCAGTGGAGTAGTCAGATCACTAACGTCAGCAACATACAAATCCTCTTCAATGGCATTGATATTTCGGCCGTGCTTCGGCATAGGTGCAGATATCACATTAGGTTTCTCCGGAGCGTCAAACTCTACTTCCTTCGCTTCTATCAGGTCTTGGATCTTATGCTTGAGTGCCCAACAATCATTGGTGTCGTGTCCAACACTGTCTGAATGGTAGGCGCATTTAGCATTAGCATGATAATGAGGAGAGGACTTGTTCACATTCTTTGGTGCCTCCTTGATGGTGGCAAGATTCAACTTCAACAGATGGGGAAGCACTTGCGCTGGAGTCATATTAATACGAGTGAACTGTCGTGGTGGCCGTTCCACCCGTTGCTGATTTAGTCTGGACTGGTTATAGCGAGGCTGCTCACTCGGAGTGTTTTGAATCATTACGGCCCCCACGGTCGGCCGACGCTCCATCTTCCCTGCTCTTCTCTGAGAATATACCATAGTTGTCTCCTTCTTAAAAGGCTTCTTCTCAACACTTGCAGCAACACCCTTCTAAATCTTTCCTGACTTGATGCCAGCTTCTATTCTTTCGCCGGTTAAGATCAAATCGGTAAACCCTGCGGAAGAGTTACCAATCAGATGATTGAAAAATGGCCCAGATAGGGTCCCAAGAAACATATCAACGAGCTCACGATCGGTTAAAGGAGACTGCACTCTGCCAGCCAAATCCCTCCATTTTTGTGCATATTCTTTGAATCCCTCACTTGTCCCTAGTGACATACCCTGAAGTTGGGTACGAGTAGGAGCAAGATCAGAATTATACTGGTATTGTTTGTAAAAAGCGGTGGCCAAATCTTCCCAATTTTTGACACTGGTTCCTTCTAGCTGATAAAACCACTCCAACTGAGCTCCCGACAGGCTGTCTTGAAAGAAATGAATCCAGAGGTTTTTATCTGCCGTATAGGGTTGAATCTTTCTCACGTAGGACCTGAGATGCATTTTGGGACATGACAGCCCATCATACCTCACAAACACTGGCACTTTGAATTTAGGGGGAATCACAATTCCGGCAACCAAGCCCAAGTCTTCAAAATCCAAACCCGGTACTCTTTGTAGCTCCATGGCGGCCAACCTGTCCTCTAAACCCTTGTATTTATCATCAGCTGGAGGGTATTGTTGATCGAAATAATCTTCGTCCTCCTCGACATCCTCTTCTTCCGCATCAGATTCGGAAGGTACCGCAACTCCATCTCTTTTACTAGTCCCTTCATCAGAAGTGGGAGGAAATTCAAGCACTCTTTGAGCTTCTCTGTCAAATCTTCTCCCCAAGGTAGCCACTCCGACCCTCTTTTTCTTTTTCTTTACTGGATCCTTATTCCCCAATTGAGTCTTGATATCCTCCTGACCCTTAGCCAAGGTCATCAGGAGTTGCTGGAACTGTGCATTCTGGGCTTGTAGGTCTTTGACTGTTTGCTCGAGATCCATCCTACTTGAAATAAACAGCAGACAGATAAGGAAACCTGGAGTGAGACCTGCTTGTGCACATGATGAATGGTATGCTGATGTATGCAATGCATTCAAGGATTTAGGACATTCAAAATTGTTTCAGACAAAGAAGAACGCACATCATATTAATAAGAAGAAATTTGTTAGTACATAAATGCCCCATGGGCCAAATGTTACAAAATAAACTTCTCAAGGCAGAAAGACATTGCGCATCCTCTTTGGTGCGATGTAGGTGTTGAGGGCCTCTTGCTCGTGGAGTCGGCGTGTAAGCTCTAGAACCTTCTTTTCACTGGCGTAATAGCTAGCTTCAAAAGTGTTCCGTTCCTCCTTGAGCTGAATCCAACTTTTCTGCATTTCCTCCCATGATGTAGGCATGTCTGGATGCAGGATGGTGTAGGGAACCTCTCCTTCATTGACGGGCTCTTTAATCACTGGGAGTACATGAGGATAAGGCATCATTAGACTTTGGGCTCGGGCTCGTACCCACTTGAGATAGGGCTCAAGAGGGATAGAGTTCTTGTGTCCCAGAGTCTTGTTATCAACCTTGTTGAGTTTTCCCCAAGCTCTGATGAATCTTTAGCGAAGTCCTTGCGCATCGTTGTCGAAGTCAAAGACTAGGTCAGGAATCAACATGTCATGAGGGCCATCCCTCCGTGCATATCCAAATTGCCTCAAAGCTAGGCAAGGGTTGTAGGTAATTCCTCCTCTGATTCCAAGTAAAGGAACATTAGGAAACTCTCCACAACGATCGACGATGATGACATTTTCTCTGGACCGAGAACACCAATGTACATCAGAGTGAGTAAGAGTCATCAACCGTTGGGACCACCTTGTACCCTGGTCATTCTTCAAGACAGATTGCGGAAGGTGCGAAATAAACCACCTTGCAAGGATAGGAGTACAGCACATGAGAACACCCCTCTTTCTCATTGTTCGTGTGTAAAATGAGTGAAGGATGTCCCCAAGCAATGTTGGTATTGGATTCCTGGACAAGAAGATTTTGACGGCGTTGACATCCACCAGTTGGTCAGGATTCGGGAACAAGACCAACCCATAGATAAGGAGTGCCACAATCTCTTCAAAGGCTTGTAGATCCAATGAGTTCCAACATTCTTGTGCCTTCTCAAACAAGAACTTTGCTAAGAATCCTTTGACGCCGCTTCTGGTTTCCCAATGCCCCTTGATGTCGGATGGTTGTAGATATATTGCTCGAGCAACATCTTCCGGCTTTGGTTCCTTTTCCGTACCGTTGAAGGGTAGTTGATTAAGGATAGGAATTCTCAGGAGTTGAGAAAACTCCTCAAAAGTGGGCACCAACTGGTAAACAGGGAAAGTGAAACAGTGGTGAAGAGGGTCAAAGAACTGAAATAGCACCTTCATCATGTCTTCTTTAATGTTGGTGTTGACTAGGCTGAGCAGTCTACCATGTCTTTCACTGAAGGATGAGTTTTCCGGAATTCTTGAGGTGAGCTCCTTGAGTTGAGGAGAGATTCTCACAAGGTTGACTTGAATGGTTTTTCTTCGAGGAATTTCCATGATCTACAAAACAGGAACAAAGATGAAGATCCAAACCCTTGAAATGGTTAGTGAATGCATATGATGCTTTATGATGTATGTACAAAACATATGTGCAAGCAAATCACACCAAACCCTAGTTTCAGGCTTGCATGGGGTTTCACAGGTAAGTACCCTCTTGAGTGTAGTTGGCTTAAAAACCTGTCCTATAAATAGTAACCGGGTTCTAAGGAGCTCAATATCACTGGATTGTTTTCATTGTTCATTGTTTTGGTTTAACCACTTAACTAGCGACCAAAATATTCCAAGAAAACAACCCTCAATGAGTGTAGTATCGAGTATCTACCAACTTCGGACTGCACCAAAGCCGGTCATCTCACTACTCCTAATAAAAGGCCAAGATGGTCAAGTAAGGTTCTAGGTCATTAGTGCTTAGTGACATCACTCAGCGGCCCCGTACTCTCCTTGATTGAACTCAAGGGTTACCGGTACTCACAAATATGTCGCACTAATATAGCTATTGCTTCGACCGTGTCGGTATACCCCGCACAGTTTCCACAACGTATTGCTATCTATGAATGTTTCCCAAATCCGGGTATAGGATTTCAAGCCCAAACAAGAGAACCATAAGAGGTAAAGCAAGCAAAGCAAACAAAATAATCATGCAAGAAGGTGATCTAAAAAACCCTAAGGTAACCCCACTTTTAAATTTATTTTCCCCAGCAGAGTCGCCAGTTCTGTGATACGGTGGGAGAACTGACTAGTGTTTTGCGTTTGTTTTCGCACTTGTGCGGTTGAGCAAGAGTCGCCACCGACTTTTTATTTTATCCTAAAGGAAAGGTTAAAAAAGCACATCAAAAACCTTTTGAGATATTTCGTGGGTTTGGGGGGTAGATTATGAAAAGGGAAGGTATTAGCACCCTTTTCATCCATGGTTATCCATGGGCTCTTAGTTACTTGGTTTTTTAGATCACTTGCCTTGATTTTTGATTGCTTGAAAAATGGTGTATGTGTGAGTGTTGTTGAAAATGTTTTATAAGAAGATGCCTTGTCTTAGGCTAACCTTGTAACAATTCTTTACTCGAATATTTTACAAAGGCGTGTATCTTTTCGAAAAAATGTTTCAAAATGTTTTAAGAGTTTGTTTGAAAGTGTTGTGGATTGTGGTTTTTTGAAAATAAGGCAAGTGTTTTTGCAAGTCGATCTCAAGTAACTAAGAGTTTTGTCTACCCTATTGTACTCAAAGGTTTTTGTTATGTTTTAACCCCTTTTAACAATTTTGTTCCACCATTGGATTTGGTGGACAATCTTGCGTTTAGGAAGTTTATTCGGGACGGGCGCGGGTCGTCGTATGGACCATGAATGCAATGGTGCCAAGTGTCTTTGGCAATTTGCTTTGAAGGGACTATGATCATTCCGTTTAGGCAACATTTTGAGGGACTTATGATCATTTTGATTTGGTTTTGCCAAAGATACTCGACGTGCAAGCATGGCCCATTTTGGAAGGCAACATGTGGGATTACCCTAGAGGGTGCAAGTGTGATTGTGTGTTGATTTCATGTATTTGTCTTGTATTAGGTTATCTAGCGTTTGATTTTATGTACATGCAAACCCTAGGTCTAACCATGGTATAATTGGAAAACTGTAAATTGCGGAAATGTAAAATCTACGCTATTACAAGATTAGTATCTGGGAGTGGGGGTACAAATTTATGAATGGGGATGAGACTTAGGATCATAGGGTCCAATAAATTAACCAAATCGAACCAATCAAGTGTAAATGTAACGAATGTCAACATAAGCAAATGTATAATGTATCAGAATGCCAGTATATTGTGTAGGTGTACGTGCGTATATGTATGTAATTATTTACATGTGCGATAATGTGAAATTAATGTATATTAGGGTATTTATTTAACCTAAAGAATAATTAAGCGTTTATTTAATTACTGATCTTGTATTTCTTTTAGTATGTACAAAAGAAAATGTTTTAGTTGTATGTTCAAGTTTTAATTAAAAAATGTATCATTGCTTATTATATACAAAAATGTTTTAACTAAGTGTTTAAGAGTTTAATATTAAAAAATATATTTTATCTATTATGCACAAAGATATATCTTAATTAAATAAAAAAAGTGTACTTTCAATTTTAATCGTATGATAAAAAAAATGTATCTTAATTATTTATGTGTTTAATATTTTAATATATATTAAAAAAAAGTTTTAAATTAATTGGATTAAGTGTATAGCAAAGAAATTTTAAATTAGATATTTTAAATAAAATGTGTTTTTATGTATTATTATTAATATGATTTTGTAAAGAATAAATTAGAAAAAAATGTATTTATGTACGAAGAAAATTAAAATAAGAATCTAATGATCTAATTGACTTTAAGGTTTGTGTAAAGAAAATTTTATATAAGAGGAATTAAAGTAGCTTTTAGTTAGTAAAAACAAATAATTAAGTTAGTCTAAAATTGTAAAAAAAAAGGATTAAGAAAGGATTTAAGAGTTAAAAGGGCTGAAGATGGTTGTAAGGCCCATTTGCAGATTGATCAGGAAACAAAACAAAGAATAATGATAAACGCGTTTGGGCTTGGCATTCAGATGGGTTAGGCCCACGTTTGGGAGTCAGTAACGTTTTAGGGTTTCATTTGGAGTTTTCATTTGGAGACAAAGGCTTTAGGGTTTGCAGCGGCGCGCCGTTCGTACTTTTCTTCTTCGTCTTCTCCGTTTGCTCTTGAATCTAACTCCTCCGTCTAGCCACCAGTACTACCTCTTTATCCCCCCCCCCCCCACGTTAGCTCAGGCAGTGGTGAAGCAAGGTAACAGCATGTTTCGAACTTATTACACATTTTAGATTTTTTGCATGTTAAAATTCTTTGATTTGTTGAATCCGATTCTGTATTCTATTGACTAATGCATTGGGTTTGTCTTACGTGAGGTACGAAAGGAAAGGAGAAAACAAAAACTACCTTGTCGGAGGGGAGGAAGAAAAAGGAAGTGCTCAGGAGGCTCAGCGATGGAGGAGGACGCGATTGTGAAGCTAGCTCGGACGACACTTGGTACTTTTGTATCTTTTCTCCTTTGCTTATGGTTTCGTGATGATTTGAACTGAAAACCTAATTTGGACATTCATCTCTTTCTTCTTCTCTTTCGTCTTTACTGTCTGCTTGTTGCCTTGAGTATTCGTATGCTTGCCTTTGTGTTGCTCTTGAATGTTGGACCCTCTGTATGCTTGTTCTGAGCTTGTCAATGTTGATATGGCTTGTCCCTGTACGCTTCTGGATATGCTATTGTTGAATCATTTGTTTTGACTAGCTTTCTTCTTCTTCCTTTTTGCTTTGCTACTGTATGCTTTTTAATGGCCAGTGATGAACATATCTGAGGCCTTTTTGATGGGTGGCCTTGAATGCTTGAGTATTTGGTTAGGCTTGAAGCTGGACAGGTCTTAATGGCTTTAACAGTGGTTTAAGGCATTTGGTAGGTTAATGCTGGCTTATGGTTATAGCTGGTAATGAGTTTTTAGGCCATTTGCAGGTTTTGTATCTTTTAGGCCTTTGGTAAAGTTTGAACTGGACAGGTTTGGCTGGAGGTGTTTGTGATATACTTGGCTTTGAATGGTTAAGGTTTTAGGCCATGTATTGCTTGAGTTTGATTGCCGGTTTATGTTTCAGCTTGGCTTTGACAGGTTATGGTTATCACAGGTTTTAAGGTTTGGCTTGACATGTTTACTGGTTAGGCTTCAGGTTTTTGTAACTTTTTTGCTTTGGTAAGGCTGGAACAGGTTTTAATGGTTTATTGTTTGGAGGTTATGCAGTGGGTTCTGGACTGGTTTCAGGTTTGGAGTTGTGTGTTTGTATTTTTTGTGATATTGGTATATTGGCTCAATCAGGTTTTCTAGAGCTCAGTATCTCTTCTTTTTTGTTGTTGTTGCAATTTTATATTTGTTTCTTTTTTGTCTTTCAGCCTCTTGGTCTTTTGGCGCCTAAGACTTGTTCAAACTTTGGCATCTCTTCTTGAACCAAGTTACTGGGCAGACTTGCAAAGTTTTTTTGGCACTTTTCTGTTTTAGTGATTGACTCTGCTGTGTACTTCTGCCTAATTTGAGTAACACTGAAATAATGCCTTTTTTAGCCTTTGCCTTACTGTCCTATTGCAGTTTTATTTTCTGTATTTCCCTTATGCCTAAAGCCAAACAGTAAGCCCACACTTCCCCTCTTTTCTCTCTCTCTCTCTCTCTCTCTCTTCTAGTACAGTTAAATATTTAACATGTTTTGTGCTGTACCCAATTCTGAAAGGGCTAACCTGATGGAAAATGATGAAAAGATAGTCTCTTGTTTGCTTGCATAACTTTCCTCTGCATATTTTATCCAGCTTTTGTACTTTTCTCCTTTTAATATCTTTGCCCAAATCCTCTTTTCTTGGACAGCTTGGGTGGACTTTTTGGTATAAAGTAGGAAATTGGATTTTTTCTTCAGTTTGGTTGAACTTGAACTATGCAGTTTGTCATTTTGAATTTATGCACTTTGACATTTTTCATTCATGATTAAATGAATAAAATTCTTCCCTCTTTGTGAACCGGGAGAAATCCCGTGATTTGCAGGGAGGGTTAACTGATCCCAATCAGTGGCCCTTAATGATGAATTTATTTTATCTGTCTTTTCGATTTAACTGCTTTTTGACTTTTCTCTTTTCTTTTGCAGGTGAAAAAATTGGATGGAGAGGAATAAAGTGAAGCATGAAGAATTAGAAATAAATAGGATAGTTTTTTTTTATTTAATATTTGAATTAATGTAAACCATTGTTTGTAATTAAATTACAACAATAATTGTACAAATAATTCAAATATCAATAAAAGTCTTTATTATCCAACCAATTCTATTTCCTATTTTTTTTATTGTTTATTTATTTATTTAAAACTCTTTGAATTAAAATGATTGAAAAAATAAATTTCAATCACTTAATTTAGAATAATAAATAATTTAAATAAACAATACTTTAGCACATTGATCAATTAAACCTGGCTTTTCCAATATTCACAGTAAAGTAACAGTTAACCAAAACAAACCAAACAGGCGCATTCCCTCTTCACTGATTTTCAACAAACACTGTAAATCCAAACTGCGTACTTCTTTTGACTTTCTGAGAATATACCCATAAAACCCTTAATTCCTGATTAAATGCCAAATAACGTTCGCCTGACCAAAATTGAGCCAAAATCAACCAAAAACCTAAGGCCAACTGTGTGAGAAATCCAGAGCCCTGAAAAATCAGTGAAACCCTAATTTTTGTTTGATTGATGAGACAAGTCCGTTTATCTGATTCTTGAACCAGTTTGAAAAGTCAGGAAATGCCTGAAGCTGCGATTTCTGGTGGTAAGATGCGAGGGCAAATTTTGGGGATGATCTTTCAGTCGCAACTTGCTGAGGATAACCCAGTTAGACTCTTGTGAGAATAACCTTCTGAATTTGGCTGGGGAGATTTATTTGTGCTCTGCAGGGGATAAGCTTCCAGAATCTACTGGGTAAGATGATTCAACTCTGGCGGGGAAGCCTTTTTTAGACTACGTTGGGGAAATGACTCCATTGGGGTACCTTGTATTCCACCGGAGAACATTCTTATATTCTGTTGAGGAATATTAAGACTGTCGGGGATGTTCTTATACTTGTTGGGGAATATCTTTATACTCCGCTGGGGAATATTAAGACCTTCTGGGGATACCCAGCCTTTTTAGGGCTGATGGTAGATTAACTTTGCTTGGGGAGAGCATTGCTTATTCGTTCATAGTTGCAAGTCTCAGTGGGGAGTGATGGTATTTTGGTCATATTCTTCAGCTGAACCTACCTTGGTACCTTGGTGGACAAAGTAACTACACAATTTGGACATTTCTTATTGCCCCTGTTTCTGATATTACCAGTAATTCGTCCTTTGTTTCGTATAAATATTTATAAGCAGCAATTAATGTCAAATGCATATATCAAAAATGAACATTGGACGTTCTTTGCAAAACAAAACAGATAAAGGAAAAACAATTTGAATTTTGTCTGAACATGAATTTGTATTGATTTTGAAGTTTGGCCTGAAAATAGGCGTTTTTGTACAAGAGGCTGACGTCCTAGTAAGAGAACGCCGCCGAACAAATAGAATTTATACAGTTTTTGAAAAGAAAACAAAAACAGCTATGTGAATAATCCCACTGGGTTCCAACTCTGCTATTGCCTTTATATCTTCAAGCATCTCATCACTTTGTTGCTTAGTAGATGAATCTGATTGATTAGTGTCGTCCGAGCTTGATTGTTGATACCGAAGTCTGGATGCGAGGTGATCCAATGAGACATAGTATTACGCTTTGATCCCTAACTTTTTCCTGGACCGTCCTTTCGGGTTTTCAGCCCATCGGGATACCCTTTTTTGCCCAAGCCGCCTTTTCAGGTTTTCGACTTGCCGGGTGTACAGATTTTTTATTTTCATCCCTTATTTTTGCCCGAACCCTTTTGGTTCGTCGGGAAGCCCTTATTTTTGCCTAGGCCAGTCAACCTAGCGGGTCTTTGATTATGTGTAGTATCTTTTCACTATGTCTGCATTGACGGGGTGAGGAAGGTCGTCACCATCCATGGTGGTTAGAATCATTGCTCCTCCTGAGAAAATGTTCTTAACCACAAACGGCCCTTCGTAAGTAGGGGTCCATTTGCCCCTAGGATCACCTTGAGGCAAGATAATGCGCTTGATTACCAGGTCCCCAACTTGATACTCTTGTCGTCTAACTTTCTTGTTAAATGCCTTGATCATCCGTTTTTGGTATGTCTGACCATGACAAATAGCAGTAAGTCTCTTTTCGTCGATTAGATTCAATTGATCAAGTCGGGTCTGTATCCAGTCATCTTCACTCAAACCTGCATCCTTCATGATTCTAAGAGAGGGTATCTGAACTTCAATAGGCAAGACTGCCTCCATGCCATAAACCAAGGAATAGGGTATGGCCCCTGTTGACGTCCGTGCTGAGGTACGGTACCCATGAAAAGCAAATGGTAACATCTCGTGCCAATCTTTGTATGTCACTGTCATCTTCTGCACAATCTTCTTAATGTTCTTATTAGCCGCTTCAACAGCCCCATTCATCTTCGGCCAGTAGGGAGAAGAGTTGTGATGATGTATCTTGAATTGCTCGCAGAGCTCAGTGATCATCTTGTTGTTGAGATTGGTACCATTGTCCGTAATGATCCTCTTTGGTACACCGTATCGACAGATCAGGTTGTGTCGAATGAACCGTGCCACGGCATTCTTAGTTACGGTAGCAAAGGAAGCTGCTTCAACCCACTTGGTAAAGTAATCAATCGCTACCAGGATGAAACTATGCCCGTTGGATGCCGTAGGTCTGATCTCGCCGATCATATCAATGCCCCACATTGCAAAAGGCCAAGGTGCTGTCAGAATATTCAGAGGAACTGGAGGAATGTGCACCTTATCAGCATAGACTTGGCACTTGTGACATGTCCGAGAATGCTGATAACAGTCAGCTTCCATTGTGGACCAGTAATATCCTGCCCGAAGGATTTTCTTTGCCATGGTATGTCCACTGGAATGAGTTCCGAAAGTACCTTCATGCAGCTCTGCCATGATCCTTTCTGCTTCATTCTTATCCACACAGCGCAGTAAGGTTGAATCATGGTTACGCTTATAAAGAATGTCATTACTGATGAAGAACTTTGCTGCAAACCTCCTCAGAAACTTCTTGTCATTAACAGATGCACCCTCGGGGTATTCTTGAACTTCAAGGTACCTTTTTACTTCGTGAAACCAGGGCTTTTCTGTTACCTCTTCAGTCTCAAGATCACAGTAATGTGCAGGTTCATCCAATCTTTCAATAATGATCCGGGGAGCCTCGTTGTCCCAATTGACTTTGAACATAGAAGACATCGTAGCTAGCGCATCCGCCAACTGATTCTCCTCTCTAGGGAAGTGTTCAAAGGTTATCTCCTCGAAATGGGGAAGCAACGTCAATACATACTCCTTGTAAGGAATAATATTTGGGTCTTTCGTATCCTACTCGCCTTTGATCTGACTGATCACGAGAGCGGAATCTCCGAAGACACTTAGAAACTTAATCCTTAGGTCAATTGCAGCTCGAAGACCCATGATGCACGCTTCATACTCCGCCATGTTGTTGGTGCAGTTGAAACATAGTCGGGCGGTAAACGGAGTATGAGAGCCGTTAGGAGATATGATCACAGCGCCAATGCCATTACCCAAAGCGTTCGAAGCTCCATCAAAGTACATAGACCATCGGGATCCTTCCTCAGGTCCTTCATCCGGTCCAGGTGTCTCACAATCAGTCACTACCATGATATTCTCGTCCGGAAATTCAAAGTTCATAGACTAGTAATCATCCACTGCCTGGTGCGCCAAATGGTCTGCCAATACACTTCCCTTGATTTCTTTTTGAGTCGTGTACTGGATGTCATACTCGGTCAAGATCATCTGCCATCTTGCTATTCTTCTGGACAAGGCAGGCTTTTCGAAGATATACTTGATGGGATCCATCTTTGATATCAACAGAGTAGTGTGAGTCAGCATATACTGTCTTAGCCGGCGAGCAGCCCATGCCAAAGCGCATCAAGTTTTCTCAAGCAGTGAGTATCGGGTCTCACAGTCGGTAAACTTTTTGCTAAGGTAATAAATAGCATGCTCTTTTCGGCCAGACTCGTCATGCTGCCCCAGCACACACCCCATTGAGTTATCGAGTACTGTCAAGTATAAGATCAGAGGTCTCCCTTCAACTGGTGGCATAAGGATGGGTGGCTCCTGGAGATACTCTTTGATTCTTTCGAAAGCGGCCTGACATTCATCGTTCCAACGTACCACTTGATCTTTCTTCAGTAGCTTGAAGATTGGCTCACAAGTAGCAGTCAGGTGTGAGATGAATCAGGCAATGTAATTCAGTCGTCCCAGAAAGCCTCTGACCTCCTTCTCTGTCTTGGGAGCTGGCATCTCTTGTATGGCTTTCACTTTGGCAGGGTCCATTTGAATACCTTTGTCGCTCACGACGAAACCTAGTAGTTTGCCAGACCTCACCCCGAAGGTGCACTTGTTCGGGTTCAATCTCAGCTTGTATAACTTCAACCTGTCAAACAACTTCTATAGATGGTCAAGGTGTTCCTCCTCAGTCTAGGACCTCGAATCATATCGTCGACGTATACTTCAATCTCATGATGGATCATATCATGAAACAAAGCGACCATGGCACGCTGATATGTTGCCCCAGCATTCTTCAATCCAAAAGGCATGACCTTGTAACAAAAGGTACCCCACTGAGTAACAAAAGTGGTCTTCTCCATGTCCTCGGGAGCCATCTTTATCTGATTATAACCGGAGAAACCATCCATAAAAGAGAATATCTTGTGCTGAGCAGTATTGTCAACTATAACGTCAATATGAGGTAGAGGGAAATCATCCTTGGGACTGGCCCTGTTCAGATCCCTGTAGTCAACACACATTCGAACCTTACCATCCTTCTTCGGTACCGGAGCCACATTGGCAACCCACTGAGGGTAAGGAGTCACTGCTAGAAAACCGGAGTCAAACTGTTTCATAACTTCGGCCTTGATTTTCTCAGACATCTCTGGGCGCATACGGCGAACCTTCTGTTTTACCGAAGGGCAGTCTTCCTTGGTAGGCAGGAGATGAACCACAATGTCAGTATCCAACCCAGGCATATCTTCGTAAGACCAGGAAAAGATCTCAACATAGTCATGCAGCATCTGAATCAACCGCTGCTTCACACTAAGCTCCATATTTGCACCGATCTTGACTTCCTTCTTGTCTTTTTCAGTACCCAGATTCACTGTTTCCACCGGCTCTTCATGTGGCTGAATGGCCCTCTCTTCTTGGAGTAGCAGTCTTGCAAGTTCACCAGGCACTTCGCAATCATCTTCACCTTCGTCTTTGGCTAAGTTGATCGGATTTTCAAAGTCATAACTGGCAGTAGCAGAGTCGTTACCAGTGAGATCTAGAGTGGATTGAGACCTGTATATGTGAGTGTGTGTAAAATAGTTGTTTTGCAATATAATAAAGAAAAACAAGGAGCGCAAAATTTGAAATGCAAGAAACGTCCAATTCTTTATTAATGATATATGAAAATGGCACACAAAAGTCCTCACAAATGAAGCCACGGTGCCCCGGGTAAGACACCGGGCCATAAAGTTTCAAAACATTGTCTGTTACAAATTTAAAACAAAGAGTTCATTACTGGGTAACAAAAGTAATAGGGACGAAGTCCTTTGTTGTCCAGTTGCTTGGTCCACCGTTGGTCGTAGGGTAGATCCAGTTGTTGAATTCAGACTCCTCCACATCATCTTCTATGGCATTTACTCCCGAGTTGCTGATGAACACATGAGGTCTTCCAATCCTTGCACTTCGAACAACCTTTTGAGCTTCTGCAGTGAAACCCAAACCAAACGTGTTAGTCTTCTGAGTGAAATCAGGAAGTCGGCCCCAATTTGTACACTCACCCTTCTCAATAACAGCCCGGGCATCCTTTAAGGAAGCCATCTTCATAGGAGAATCTTCAACCACAGTCTCAGCTGATGCCAGTGTCCGAGGAACCTCTTCAAAATGCTGAAATGGGGTCTCAATGAACTCCCCATCCATCTCTACGTATCGGAACGAGTTGAGGTGGCTGACCATATACTCTTCCTCCCCTTGTACTATCACAATCTTCCCTCTGACCGGGTACTTCAGCTTCTAGTGGAGCGTAGAGGTTACAGCTCCAGCTTTGTGGATCCATGGACGACCCAGCAAACAAGAATAGGATGGCCGAATGTCCATTACGTAGAATGTAGAATTGAAGACCTGAGAACCAACTTTAATTGGAATATCAACCTCACCATGCACCATCCTTTTAGACCCGTCAAAGGCCCTGACAATGATGTTACTTGGCTTTAGCTCCAACCCTTCGCAATCCAACCTGTCTAGAGCTTTCTTGGGCAAGACGTTCAATGAGGAACCCGTGTCAACCAATACATGTGCAAGAGTAGTGCCCCTGCATTCAATGGAGACATGCAGGGCGTCATTGTGGTTCTTCCCTTTAACAGTCAAATAAGCGTCGGAGAAACCCAAACCATTATCAGCAGTTAAATTAGCCACACAATCGGTAAACTGATCAGCTGATGTCTCTTGTGACACGTGGGCAGTCTATAGGAAGGTAATCAGAGCCTTGGCATGGGCCTCTGAACACAACAACAGTGACAACATAGAAATCTTGGATGGGGTTTTCCCCAGCTGCTCAACTACGTTATAATCACTCTTCTTAATAATCTTCAGAATCTCTTCCATCTCCTGTTTGGAAGCTTCAACAATAATAGTCTTCGGTGCCTCCGTCTGGGCAGGCATATCAGTGGTGATCCCTTTGCCCCGAGCGTTAGATGACTCGGCGACAGGGGTAAGAATAGGAACTTGATCAGGAATCGTGATAGGTACACTTGCAGGTGTAATGACAACAGGTCTTCGGGCAGTTGGTGGAGCAATATCAGGTGAGAAAAGTCTACCGCTGCGGGTGACTTTAGCAGGCCCAGTAATGTTGCTGACGTCGTTATCAGCATCCAACTCTTGCTTAACTCCAAGAACATAAACATCTGCCCCATAGTGCCAAGGGACAGCTCTGTCAGAGGTGTAGGGGATGGGCCCTGGAACAGTGATGATTACAGGTGCGATCTTCGGAACAGATGTAATTCTAACAGGCTTCCTCGAGGGAGCCTTGGAAGAATTGTCGAAAATGGTAATAATGGAAACTTCTTCAGTAGGAATGGAAGAAACAACAATCTTCTCAAACAGGATCTCTTTATTATCCATCAGGTTTTGGATACCTGACTTCAGAAATGGGCAACCAGTAGGTAAAACAGAACACATATGGCAACCTTCGCCACATCCCGGAAATAAACCGGCTAGCAACAGGTTCTTCTTGACAGTCATCAGAGGGGTAACAATATCATCCACAGAAACTACAAACAAGTCTTCCTCTACAGCATTTACTCCATGTTTGGGCATGGGAGCAGTCACAACATTAGGCCTTTCGGGCGCCTCAAACTCAATCTCCTTTGCATCAATTAGGTCTTGCACCCTGTTCCTCAAAACCCAACAATCATCTGTATTATGCCACGGGCTATCAGAGTGAAAAGCGCAGCGGGCATTAGGGTTGTACTTTGGTGATGTGGTACTCAGATTCTTCGGAGCTTCTTTTAGAGTCACCAAATTGGTCTTCAGCAACTGTGGCAGAATCTGAGACAAAGTCATGCTGAGACGAGTGAATTGCCTTCGAGGTCTCTCATCCTTTTGTTGATTGTGATGCTGAGGAGCACCAACAGGTTTTGAAATAACAACCGCATTGACAGCTTGGCGGTGTTCAGGTCTATTCTGTCTTCTCAAACTGTAGACAGCACTGGACTCTTTCTTAAACGGCTTCTTCTCAGTGCTCGATGAGGCACCCTTCTGTATCTTTCCGGCCTTAATACCAGCTTCAATCCTCTCACCAGTCAAAATAAGATCTGTAAACCCAGCTGAAGAGCTTCCAATCAGAAGGTTAAAGAATGGACCAGACAGGGTCCCCAAAAACATGTCAACAAGCTCACGATCAGCCAACGGTGGTTGCACCCTTCCGGCAAGGTCTCTCCATTTTTGAGCATACTCTTTGAATCCTTCACCCGTTCCTATTGACATACCCTGGAGTTGGGTACGCGTAGGAGCAAGGTCGGAGTTGTACTGATACTGCCTGTAAAATGCAGTAGCCAAATCCTCCCAGCTACAGATACTGGCTTCGTCCAACTGATAGAACCACTCAGGCTGAGTCCCTGAGAGACTGTCTTGAAAGAAATGGATCCACAAGTTCTTATCAGCAGTGTAAGGCTGGATCTTCCTCACATATGACCGGAGGTGCAGCTTCGGACAGGAGACTCCGTCATACTTGGAAAAGGCAGGTGCCTTGAATTTATGGGGGATCACCACCCCAGAGGATAGACCTAGATCTCCGAAGTCTAGACCGGGCACCTTCTGAATTTCCATAGCGCTCAAACGGTCTTCCAGCTGTTTGTACTTATCCTCAGCAGGAGGATACTGTTCTTCATCATAGTCCGTCTCGTTGTCGGAGACCATAGGGCTAGGAGCCCTCCTTTCTTGTGGACCATCTTTCCCTCCAATGAGGTGGTCAGATCAACTTCGTTCTGCAGCCCGTTTCCAAACCTGTGTCCAGTGTTGAACAGGATGGTCCTCTTCTTCTTCTTCTTTTTCTCCTTCAGAATCAAGGTCTTCAGGTCCTGCTGACCCTTAGCTAGATTCATGAACAACTCTTGAAATTGGGCATTCTGGGCCTGGAGGGCCTTGATAGCTTGCTCAGTTGAAGGTTCAGCAGACATGATGATTGCTAAAATAAACAGCGAAGGAGATAAGAGACCTGTAAAAAGGGTACCTGATTATGAAGTGCATGGGATGAAATGCGTATGATTATGATTTCAAAGACAATCGGGATTCAAATTTGTAAACAAGAAAGGAAACACACTTTATTAGATTTAAACTTCGAAATTTAAATTGTTCAACAAATTGCCCTTAGGCGTTACAAGAATGGAAATACTGAAAAAGTAAACAAAAAACTGGAAAGGAAATCATCAAAGGTCCATCAATGCTCCCATGGTCTCTTCTTATCAGTGCGGACATAGTCGTTGAGAATCTGCTCGTTCTCTAACTGCCTGGTCAACCTCTGGATCTTTTTCTCTTGCTCGTTGAACTTCTCCCGATAAGAATCCCGTTCTTCTCGCAGTTGCATCCAAGATCTCTTCAGTGCCACAATGTCAGTGGGCATATAAGGATGGAGAATGGTTGGAAGAACCCCTTCTTCATTAGCAACTTCAAGAGTGACAGGTCGGACGACTTCATATGGCATACCTAGATTCTGGGCACGGATGCGGACCCATATGAGATACGGCTCCATTGGCAAAGAAGTCTTTGGTCCCAACTCATGTGGGTCAGATTGGTGAACTCTGTCCCAAGCCCTTATGAATCTACGACGCAGCTCGTCGCTATCTCCCTGAAAATCAAAGATGATATGAGGCATCAACATCTCATGAGGACATTCTCTTCTGGCTCTTCCAAACTGACGGAGAGCTAAGCATGGGTTGTAAGAAATCCCTCCATGGGTTCCGATTAATGGAACATTAGGATACTCTCCACAGTGATCAATGACAGTCACCTCATCCATACCTTTGAGAGTCCAGATAATGTCATTATTAGAAAGAGACATCACCCTATAAGCCCAGCCCATTCCTTCTTTGTTCGTTAGTACGGATTTAGGGAGGTGCGAAATAAACCACCTCGCCAATAAAGGAGCACAGCACATCAAGGTTCCCCGCTTTCATGCAGTACGAGCATAGAGATGATGAAGGATATCACCCAAGAGAGTGGGTACCGGATTCTGGGAGATGAAGATCTTGATGGCATTAATATCAACAAAAGTGTCGGGATTCGGAAACAATACCAGACCATAAATTAAGAGAGCCAGAATGTCCTCGTACGCCTTGAAGTCTAAGCTGTCCCAGAAGTAATTAGCTTTGTCAACCAAAAACTTAGCCAGAAAACCCTTAGCTCCACTTCTAGTCTCCCAGTTAGCCATTACCTCCTCCTTGGTCAAGTGAAGGGCTGCAGGAATTTCTTCGGGCTTAAGAGTCTTTTCCCACCCAGTAAACGGAGTCTGTTCCAGGACGGAGATACCGAGAAACTCAGAGAACTCTTCTAGGGTAGGAACCAGCTGGAAGTCCTGGAAAGTAAAACAATGGTACAGCGGATCATAGAATTGGACCAGAACACTCATCATTTGTTCGTCCAATTTTGAGGTGACCAAACTGAGGAGAGAACCATGCCTTCTGATGAAGGAAGTAGTGTCTGGAATCCTGACAACCAAATCTTTAAGCAGGGTAGGTACTTGGACAAAGTTGATCCGGATAGTATTCCTACGCATGGGCATCATGATGACCTACAAAACAGAGCAAAGATGAAACCCCCTTGTCTTTGAAATAGGTTAGTCCTTATGCAAAATGTATGCAATGTTATGATGTCATGATGTCATGGTAAAGGCACACCACAAGTATCCACAAAAAGCAAACATGGTAAAGGCACACAAGTCACACTGAGAGCCCTTAGATTTCAGGCTAGCATGGAGTTTAGGTACTACCCTCTTTCAGTTCAGTTGGTTAAGACCTGTCCTAAAAAATAGTAACCGGGTTCTAGAGGATCTCAATATCACTGACTACCCTCGATCGGTCATAATTCCAATTTAGCAACCTTTTCTTGCGGCCGGAATCATCGCGAGAGTTTAGTCTCAATGAGTGTAGCATACTGCTACTGTTCTATGGCCAAGTTGGTCAATTTAAGGTTCTAAGGTCAGTTGTTGCTTAATGACTCCTTAGAAGACCCATATTCTCCTCGTTCCAACACAAGGGATATCGGTACAGACCAAGGTGCCACACAAACGTAGCTACTGCTTCATCCGTGTCGGTCTATGCCGGACAAATCCCTCACAATTTATTGCTACTTACCTAAAGGGTATCCCCAGATCCGGGTTAGGATCTATAAAACTCCGATACAAGCCCACAAAATTAAAGCATACAAAGCATACAATTGAAAACACAAGTGATCTAATCCTAAGGTACACCTCACTTATAGGCATCCCCAGCAGAGTCGCCAGTTCTGTGATCGGTGCGAATGAGAACTGACTGTTTTAGAATGCTGGTTTGCGTTTGTTTTTGCAAAATGTCGCGGTAAGCAAGAGTCGCCACCGTCTTTTATTTTATCCAACAAGGAAAGGACAAAAGCACAGAAAAATTCCTTTTTGAGATATTTCTCGGATTCGGGAGGTAGATTATAGAAAGGGAAGGTGTTATCACCCTTTCTATCCGTGGTTATCCACGGGCTCTTAGGTACTTGTTCATTGTGTTTTCAAAAGTTTGTTTTTCTTTGTGTTTGTGGGTTTGAAAAGAGTTTTTTGTTTGAAAGGGGTGTAAGTGCGAAAAGTTTTGTTTTGTTTTTAAAAGGAGCAAGTACTTAAGAACATCTACCTACTCAAAAAGGAATTAATCTGTACAAATGTCCTTTAGACAACCCTATCCCACTATTGATGAGTAGGTAGCATCGTCGTTGGAGTTTTCAGGTCAATTCGATTAAGGGACGTGTGGTCACTAAAGCAATGTTAGGACGCCTTAGCGGTAACCCTAATGTCTTAGATCATTTTATCCGAGGCAACCGTTTCGAGGAAACTTATGATCTTTGGACAAGAGGGCGACCTCTAAAACTTCCTATACTCAATGACCACGTTCAAGGCAACCAAGTGAGGTGTACCCTAAGAGTGGCATGTGCGAGTGTATTGTTTTTCAGTTATATTATCTTTGTACATGTTAATGGTGAGCTACTGTTGATTTTAAATTAAAGATTAATCTTGTCATGCATTGCCTATTTATTAAACATCTAACAGTTAATGGTTGCGGATATTAAATTGCGAAAAATAAATCTAAGTTATTACAAGGCGCCGGGTATTTACATCGCCAAAAACAAACCCTTAAAAATTAAATTGCGAAAAGTAAATAAAATCGATAAATAAATAAATAAAGATCCTAAGTTAAAACTATTACATTCCCGAAGCAGTTACAATACTGAAAAATGGATCAAAAATAAATCGCGCGCGAGAAATTTAAATCAGAGTGTCTTAGGGTTTTGACCCTTTAAAATGAATAAAGCATATTTTCTTATTTTTTAAATTAAAAATTAGTCTAAATTAATAATTGAATTAATTAATTAAATGAAAATATTTTTTTGGTTTTTTTTATTATTTAAAGAAATAAAATAAGAATGGTTAAAAGATATTAAAACCCTAATTCTATGTTAATTTTAATTTAATGCAAAAGATATTAAAATTATACCTAATTAAACTAAATAAATTAATCAAAATTTATTTACAAAAATAATGAAATAGAAAATATTATTTTATTTTTGGTTTTCTGATTTTTTTTATAAAAGAAATGTTCATTGGTTAATTAATTAATTAAGATAATAATAATAATAAAATAAATAAATAAGAAAAAGAAATAAATGTAAAGAAATACTCAAGGGGGTGCGTGCCTGAATTTGAGTGTGAATCAGCAATTTTTGAGGCCCATCAACGTTCAGCCTGTTTGACTTTTCAGATTTCCTATGCGCTTGTTAACCTGGGACCATGGTGGTCCTCCATCCTGGGCCATTGGATCTAAATCTGAAACCACCTGGCACTTTGATACCTGAGGCATATGGTGCTCCAAACTCTAGGCGTTTGCACATGAATACCTGAAATAAAATTGCATAAAGTTTTGGGGGACCTGGGATTCGAACCCAGGTCCCAAGGGGTTTTGCCACGCCTCTCTTGCCAACTCTACTGGCTTGCACATCTGTTATTAGAATAGGCAATAAATAATATATGCAAAACAACGCACTAAGTCTAAAAAATAAAATAAAAAATGTGGCACGAGATTTGAACGACCCAGTAAGGAGAAGACGCGTGGTCGTCTTCTTCACGAAGTCCCTGGTTATTTACCTGCGGATTTTTATCCGCAGGAAGATTCGTAGCTTGTCTCAAGAACTCGTTCTAGGCCATAAAAATCCCATCCAAGCGCATGGACGTGATCGCCCCTTCCTCCTGAGTTCAACCATGGCCAAGATTCATCCTAATTGTCCCTGCAAAACGAAACCCCAAATGGAAACCTCCAAAACCCTAGGTTCGGGTAGGGAGGTACATGCTACAAAAAAACAATTTAATGATGCAGAACGACTGGAAATTTAAGGGCAAGCATGATTATACAAAAATATTGGCAAGAGGATGCAAGGAAATGGTTTCACGAAGTCATGTTCAGAGCAAGGTTCATGGAGGCTTACAGTGAGTTTTAGGCAATGAAAAGGCGTGGTTTTGATTGCTACAGCTTCACAGGATATCAGGCAAGAGAGTAATGTTGAGCTTTTTGACTGAATCGTGCTCCAAGATGGATTTCAGAATTCAAGTTTCCAAGCTTTTTTCCCAAAGTTGTGTGGCCGTTTCTGCAGCTCCTTGTGCGTGTCCTAGGTCTGCCTCACTTGTGTGCATATAATGGAATGTGTTTAGGTCAAAATTTGGGCCATAATCCTTATGCATTGAAGATGGAAGATTTGTTTGATCACCATTGATAACCTTTTCATATTTGCATCAAATCTGAGATTTTGTGCTTGTTTTGACTTGGCACGAATTTGACTGAGTGTTATATGAGATTTGCAAGCTGTAATGACCACAAGAATCTCTTTACATCAATTTTAGATTTTATTTGATTTAATATTGATTAAAAATGAATTAAATCAATAAAAATAAAATAAAATAGAAAAATAAATGAATGTCCATGAAATTAAAGATGGAACACGTGTGTGGCATGACAAGACTATATCAAGTGGAAAAAAGTGGGCCCTTTTGTCAAAAATTGGAGTTCTAAGGATAGTTGACTTTTGGCAAATTTGGAAAAATGACCAACTTCAACAATGCATAACTTCTTCAATTTTGAACTTTTGGAAGTGTTATCTGACTTTTTAGAAACCTTGAGATGTCCTCTAACCAACCCTTTTGGTCTCATCGCATTTTGATGTTCCATACTCAAGTTATAAGCTTTGGAAAAAAAGGTGTTTTTGTTGACTTTCAAAAATGACCTATAATGTCCAAATTTGTAACTTTTTGTGAGATCATTTCTTGATCTTTGGGCGTGAAGATGGATTGTATTAAATTGCATCCTTTTCAAAATGAGCTTTGGATGGGTCATTTCTCATAAAGTATGAGAAAGTTATGCTTGGTCAAATTTGAGTTGACTTTTCCTACAAAACCCTAATTTAGCAACTTTTGAATCTTGATGAATCTTGAGCAATCCTTGATGAATCATGATCAACCCTTGATCAAATGATGAATTATCCTTCAAAATGAGAATGTTGACAAAAAATCTTGAGGTTTGACTGTATTTGGGACACAGTTGACTTTTGTCCTATCACAATCGATTTTTGGGCCTCTTGAGCAATTGACTGACCAAACTTCCTCTGCAAGGCTTGAAATTTGACATGGATGAACTTAAGAACATATTAATACATTGGGAAGAACTTGAGTCCATTTGGATGTAAGGACCTTGATGCAACACAAAACCCTAATTTTGACTTGACTGCTTTAGGAGGTGATTTGACTGTCCATACCTTGAGCCAACTTGAGTAACTTGAAGCTTCTTCTTGACAAGTCTTGAGGAATATGGGAGGGCAAATTTTGGGGTACAACAGTGTGAAAGTGTGTTATTTTCGCGCTTGATTTTGTCTTGAATTAGGGTTTGCTATTTGGTTGATTTTATTCTTTCCATACAAACCCTAATTACTAGCATTGTATATATGAAAGCGATCAATTGTGAAATTTAAAATTACTACGCTATTACAATACTTGTGGGGAGGGGGTATACAATTTATGATTGGGAATTGAAATAATATAAACCTAATTAATCTATTACAACCAAATTGAATATGTACAAAAATTACATAAATGCAAAGTATAATGATGGATAAATGTATAAGGATAAAAAATGTAAAGAAGATGAATTTTGTTTGATTTTCATAAAGAAAGACTTTTTTGTCTTAACCTAATTTAAATAAAGAAAAATAATTAATTAAGTTTGAATTTATTAAGAAAAATATTTTAAAAAGAAAATCTTAATTCTATTAATTAACCAAAAGAAAGTGATTTTTAAGGAAAGTATTTTTGGCATTTTTATCTTGAAAATATTTATAGCTTTAAAAATATTTTTAGTCCTTTTTTGGTATTTAAATAATATATTTTTTAAATGGTATGAAGAAAAATAAATAATATAACATTTAATTAAATTTATAAGAAAAATAAGTAAAGTATAGTAAATAAAATATTTTTGTTCATGGAAAAATAAAATAAAATATAAAATGTATCACTTTTTGTATTTTTCATGATTTTTAATATTTTAGAAAATACATTTAAAAAGAAAAATGAAATAAATAAGTAAATAAAAATGAATGGGCCAGGGGGTGCCAAAAGTAGACAGGGAGGTGAGTTAGCAAATAAAAAAACAATGTCAAGCCCAAAGGGCCCAGCGCTTGCAAAAAATATGAGGATCAGAAAATATGAAAAAAAATACAAAAGGAGGGTTCACATTGGTTCGAACCCTCGCCCTTTAGGTAAGAAATGACTTAGTACGCGTGCGCTTGCCACTGGGGTGGCTGTTTCTTCCGGTCATATAAACAAAACCATAAATATATAAGGCAAATCAAGTCCTGATGACTTCATCTTCAACCTCCAGCCGGTGTACCTATAACTTCTTCATTTCTCCACAAAAATGAAAAGTTCAAACATGAAAGTTGTGGTGTTTCTTCCCACGAATCCAACCATAAAACTTATGTAAGCTAAAAGTCAAAGATGAAAACTAATTTTGATGGCCCTAAATTGAAACCTAATTTTCTCAGAAATTTCAAATCCAAAATTCTC
This sequence comes from Vicia faba, assembly GCA_948472305.1. NCBI lineage: Eukaryota > Viridiplantae > Streptophyta > Magnoliopsida > Fabales > Fabaceae > Vicia > Vicia faba. The sequence continues at coordinate 1,195,803,445 of OX451739.1, forward strand.
TATACACAGTCAATATAAATGGGAACTATGAACATGGTCAACTTTAGAGCAAAGATATCTATATTTTGTCTTCACAAATCAGGATCAAATGATGCTTGTATGAAGAGATAGAAGTTTGAAAACTTACCTCTTGCAGCTGGAGTCGTGAATTGAGTTTGAGCAACTTTTGAGATGGCCTGAGGATCTGTTTAGCTTGCCTAGACTTCCTTGAATGTATTCCAACTCCTACTTTGCCTTGAAAGTTCCTGAACCTCTCTACTCAAGTCAACCTGCAAGCTTGATGTTTGAAAATGGTGGATAGTGATGGAGGAGTTATAGTCTTGAAACAGGGGTCTAGATCACTTTGATATGATGTATATTAAGTGTTTGGATGGTTAAAACTCAATACGCACGAGTGGATTTGGAGATGGCTATGTGAGGTTCAAAATTGTCAAGTTAAGGTTGATTCTGAGTTGCAGAGTGCTTGGGAGTGTTTTGGGGTCTTTCAGCTCATGTGTTAGCTTGCAAATAGTGTATGTACTTATAGGCAAAAGGTTTTTCGGCTTGAAATAACTCAGAAATTGAAATCACATGTTATGGCTTGGTTACTTGATTTTGAAGCAAAGTTGACAAACATGGTTTCAATGTGAAGTACAAGGATTTGCAGGGTGGTTAGCAGGCTGTAGATGTGTTGCTTCTTACTTTTAAATGTTTTTGAGTTAGAAACAACAATGTATGGGCTCAAGAAGAGTTGACATTGTGATTAAAGTCACTTTTCCAAAATGGAAGTGGTGACTTTCTTCCCAAAATGGAAATGCTACTTGGATAATGGCTCAAATGCTTGGACAATGGCTCTATAAGTTGTGTAAACATTAAATTATTGAGTGGTTAGCAAGTTTGAAGCCTGCAAAGCGAGATTTGTACATCATGCTTGAAGATTGGATCAAGTGTTCTTTAAAAAATGGCTTGTAATTCAAGTTTGAAAACCCTAACTTCTCGCCTTCGATTCTCCTTGCTCAAGAATGATCTCAAGGAGTTATTTGACATTTTGGAAATCTTGCAATGTGCTCTACAACTTATCTTTGAATTGATTTTGAAGATTCCCCTTATAACTATGTGAAAAATTTCCATGAAGTTAGGTAAAAAATCTGCCTAACTAGGGCAAAATTTCACTAAGTCTTTTTTAGTTCATGAGCATGTATTCACAAAATTATAACTTCAGATCCAAGAATTTTTAGGAAAATTTGTATGAAGAAAAGTTGTAGATTTCATGTTGGAAGTTTCCTTTGAATCATCTTGCATCATGGTGAAAATTTGGCTTAAAGTTATGAAAAAATAAGAAAATTTTCATACTTAGAAAAATTTCTAAGTTAAGAAATTTTAACATTTCAGGATGAAATCTTGAATTCTTGATTTCTTGATGAACAAGTTTCATATTTTGACATGTTTTGATGAATCATGGTCTTGGCACTTGAATTTGACCAAAAAGTCAAAGTTTGACTTTTCAGTATACAATTGACTTTTGATCAGTTGACTGCAAAATTCATATGTCAATCCAATGGACTTGCAATGCTTTGAATCATGTCATTAGGTAAAAATGATGAAATTGGACTCTTGATATCATGATTTAAACCAATTAACCATTTTCTAGGTCAAAAATCAGAAATTTCCCTTTCCCAGTCAAAACCCTAATTTTGACCATTTTGCCCTTTTGGAGATTTGATCACATTTCTTGAGGAATTATGGTCCAAACTTGATCAAATGATACATATGAGTCTAAAATGTTGACGTGGATAAAAAATTATGAAGTTTGACTGTAAATTGGCCATGGTTGACTTTTTCCCCAATACAGTTGATTTTTAGGTCAATTGTTCAATTGACTGATCAAAAGTGTGATCCAAGGCTTGAAACTTGACATGAGTGATCTTGGGGATCCATAATGATCCATGAAATTCATATGAAGCATTTATAGTTCAAAAATACTTGTGCAAACTCAAACCCTAATTTTGGTCATCAGTGCATAAGGAGGTATCTTGAGCTGATCAAACCCTAGTGCAGTTTTGAGCCCAAGGAGATTTTGTGAGAAAATTCTTGATAAGTGAGAGGAAAAGTTTTGGGGTACAACAGAAGGGGATGAAAATGTTGTTATGAAAGAGAGGAGGGTTAATACTCCTAGAAGGAATTATCAGCGTCATCAGCAAGTCGCCTCAGTTACTCCAGTTGTGGGTACAGCTCCAACTACCGTTGCTTATCAGAGACCGTCCCAGCAGGGGAATCAAGGATATACTCAGAGAAGGGAGAGTTATGACCCTATTCCTATGAGCTATACAGAGTTACTACCGACATTGATTCAGAAGAAGTTGGTTCAGACCCGACCACCTCCCGCTATACCATCACCATTGCCTTGGTACTACAAAGCAGACCAAACATGTGCTTTTCATCAGAGAGCACCAGGGCATAATGTTGAGAATTGTTATCCTTTGAAGATTGGGGTGCAGAAATTGGTGAAGTCTGGTATTCTATCTTTCAATGATGTGGGACCTAATGTGAAAGACAATCCTCTACCCAAGCATAAGGGAGTAAATAATGTGAATATGGTGGTCGGTTGTCCAGGCGACTTCTGAATTTTTGATATTAATCTGGTTAGAGGAGATTTGGTGAAAATGTATGCAGACCTTTGTGAACTTAGCTACTATATGCATGACCATTCTGGTTGTGCTATTTGCAGTACAGACATACAGGGTTGCGATAAGATAAAGGCTGATTTGCAGAAAATGATGGATGAGGGCCTCATCCATATAACCAGGCCTAGGGAAGAGTATGAAGAGGAAGTGAATATGGTTTCTGGATGTCCTGGAGAATTCAGAATTTTTGATGTAGAGTATATGAATGAGGACGTTATGCAATTGCATGCTACTTTCTGCCACTTGGCTGGTCAGGAAGAACACCAGTATGGATCTTGCCGAGTTTGCTGTCGAGATTCCCGAGGATGCTCAATCATGAATAAGGGTGTTCGGTTGTTGTTAGATAATGGAACCATCAAGGTTACAGGTCAAAGATATGATTACCATGAAATTGATATGATTGAGGTTTATTTGGCTGAAGAAGAGTCGGATGAAGAGTATGCCTCTGCAGATGAGTATTTCTCCTCATATGAGGATTTGTTTTCCAGAGATGACTCAATGATGACCGATTGTGTTGAAGAAGGGGTAAACGTCATTGTACCTTATTTTGGTGCACCTGCCCATTTTGAAGTCAAGTATTATAGCAAGCCAGCTGTTACACCATTGGTGATTAGTTTGTCGGGTCCCGTTCCCTACAAGACGGATAAGGCTGTACCCTACAAGTATAATGCTACAATCTTAGAGGATGGTGTGGAAGTTCCCATCCAGCCAATGCCTGATGTTGGAAATATTGCTGAGAATAGTAGAGTGACCCGCAACGGTCGTGTATTTGCACCAGTTGTTCGAGGAAATTTTAGTGTTGGAAAGAAAATTGTTGAGAACGTTGAACCTAAGAAGGCTACGAGTGAGACTAGTGGAGATACATTAGAGAAATAAGTGGATGATATTTTAAAGATAATCAAGATGAGCGACTATAGAATTGTAGATCAACTACTGTAGACTCCTTTAAAAATATCTATTTGGCTTTATTGATGAACTCATCTGCTCACAGAGAGTCCTTGATGAAGGTATTGGACCAAGCTTTTGTGGAGAGTGATATGCCTGTAGACCAGTTCAACAGTGTAGTAGGGAACATTACATCATGTAATAACTTGAGTAAAGTATAGTAAATAAAATATTTTTGTTCATGGGAAAATAAAATAAAATAAGTCAAAATATAAAATGTATCATTTTTTTTGTATTTTTCATGATTTTTAATATTTTAGAAAATATATTTAAAAAGAAAAATGAAATAAATAAGTAAATAAAAATGAATGGGCCAGGGGGTGCAAAAAGTAGGCAGGGAGGTGAGTTAGCAAATAAAAAAACAATGCCAGGCCCAAAGGGCCCAGCGCCTGCAAAAAAATATGAGGATCAGAAAATATGGAAAAAAAATACAAAAGGGGGGGTTCACATTGGTTCGAACCCTCGCCCTTTAGGTAAGAAGTGACTTAGTACGCGCGCGCTTGCCACTGGGGTGGCTGTTTCATTGGTCATATAAACAAACCATAAATATATAAGGCAAATAAAGTCCTGATGACTTCATCTTCAACCTCCAGTCGGTGTACCTATAACTTCTTCATTTCTCCACAAAAATGGAAAGTTCAAACATGAAAGTTGTGGTGTTTCTTCCCACCGAATCCAACCATATAACTTATGTAAGCTAAAAGTCAAAGATGAAAACTAATTTTGCTGGCCCTAAATTGAAACCTAATTTTCTCAGAAATTTTAAATCCAAAATTCTCTATACACAGTCAATATAAATGAGAACTATGAACATGGTCAGCTTTAGAGCAAAGATATCTACATTTTGTCTTCACGAATCAGGATCAAATGATGCTTGTATGAAGAGATGGAAGTTTGAAAACTTACCTCTTGCAGCTGGAGTCGTGAGTGGAGTTTGAGAAACTTTTGAGATGGCCTGAGGATCTATTTAGCTTTCCTGGACCTCCTTGAGTGTATTCCAACTCCTACTTTGCCTTGAAAGTTCCTGAACCTCTCTACTCAAGTCAACCTGCAAGCTTGATGTTTGAAAATGGTGATAGTGATGGAGGAGTTACAGTCTTGAAACAAGGGTCTGGATCACTTTGATATGATGTATATTAAGTGTTTGGATGGTTAAAACTCAATACGCACGAGTGGATTTGGAGATGGCTATGTGAGGTTCAAAATTGTCAAGTTAAGGCAGATTCTGAGTTGCAGAGTGCTTGAGAATGTTTTGGGGTCTTAGAATTCTTGTGTTATCTGAAAATAATGTATGTACTTATAGGCAAGAGGTTTTGAGGCTTGAAACAACTCAGAATCATCTTGCATCATAATGAAAAATTGCTCAAAGTTATGAAAAAATAAGAAATTTTCAACACTTAGAAAAATTTTAAGTTTAGAAATTTTGACTTTTCAAAATGAATTCTTGATTTCTTGATTTCTTGATGAATAAGTTTCCTATTTTGACATGTTTTGATGAATTGTTATCTTTGGCACTTGAATTTGACCAAAAAGTCAAAGTTTGACTTTTCAGTATACAATTGACTTTTGATCAGTTGACTGCAAAATTCATCTGTCAATCCAAAGGATTTGCGATGTTTTGAATCATGTCATTAGGTTAAAATGATGCAATTGGACTATTGAGATCATGCCTTAAACCAATTGACCATTTGCTAGGTCAAGAATCAGAAACTGCCCTTTCCTAGTCAAATCCCTAATTTGACCATTTTGCCCTTTTGGAGATTTGATCAAATTTCTTGAGGAATTATGGTCCAAATTTGATCAAATCATACATATGAGTCTAAAATATTGATTTGGTTAAAAAATTATGAAGTTTTACTGTAAATTGACTATGGTTGACTTTTCCCCCATATCAGTTGATTTTTTAGGTCAATTGTTCAATTGACTGATCAAAAGTGTGATCCAAGGCTTGTAAACTTGACATGAGTAATCTTGGGGGTCCATAATGGTCCATTGAAGTCATATGAAGCATTGATAGTTCAAAAATCCTTGTGCAAACTCAAACCCTAATTTTGGTGCATTAGTGCATAAGGAGGTGTCTGAGCCGATCAAACCTAGTGCAGTCTTGAGCCCAATGAGATCTTGTGAGAGGACAAATTTTGGAGTACAATAGATCCCATCAATAAATGTGAGAGTAACTATACCAGATTGTGGCTCATTCTTTAATGCCATGTGTAATAAAGTTCTTGATTTCAAAAAATTAGATGAATTAGAAGATGAGGATGCCATAATCTTGTGTCAATTGGATATTTATTTTCCTCCATCATTTTTTGACATTATGGTTTCACTTACATGTTCATCGTAGTCAGAGAAATCAGATTTTGTGGTCCATTTATTTAAGGTGGGTGTATCCAATAGAGCGATATATGAAGATCTTTAAAGGATATACGAAGAATCATCACTGACTGCAAGCTTCAATTGTTGAAAGGTACATCAATGAAGAAGTTGTTGAGTTCTGTACAAACTATTTGTCGGAAGCAAATTCTATAGGCATTCCAAAAGTCTCGTCATGCTGATCACACAGACAGAAGAGGTATTCAAGGTCTAAATGTTACGTCAATGGCTCGTGATATAAGTTATCAAGCACATTTCTATATATTGAATAATATTGATAAAGTGAAACCTTACGTATATATTCACAAAAGACTTTTGAAGAAAAAATATCCTGAATGAGCGACAAGTTGTTGTTAATAGAGCATAACAAGAGATTCATAG